>OZ023210.1:2413060-2465560 GCA_963995525.1 Escarpia spicata
AGTAAGTATGTTGAGTACATGTATGCATTATATGTAAACAACAAGTATATTATCTACTGGGGTCTTCCATTTGAATGGGTAATCAAAAGTTATGTGTGCAATATATATATATAGTTTTAAATAGAAACTAAGCAAAGTTATTCACATATTACAAAAAGGGCCGGGCAAAATGTTACTGCTATTAGCTGAACCCACTGTTAAGAAGTGATATATTCATTTGCAATAAAATGCAATGATGTCTTCTAATTGTCAATGTGATGGTGAGCCTATTGTCACAAGATATCCAAGAAACAAATATATATACATAGTGAATTAAATTTATAGGCTTTATGATAATATACGATATAAAATAACTATTACAAATTGCAAATTATGACATTTCTTATCATATTAATGTATTTTCAGTTGAAGAAGGATGCTGGGTCTGGCAAGCCAAAGTTTGTGGAGGTGTGTACAGAGTTGGCTACTTTCCATGTTGTGGGTTAATGATGCGTGGAACTAACAACACCACACCAAATATTATTTATTTATAATATATTGTTATTTTTAGACCTTTGGCCGAAGGTCCAAGGGACTATTGCCATCACTCTGTGTCCGACGTCCGCCGTTAGCTGCCGTATCTCAGAAACCGTTCAGCAACTTTTTCTCAAATTTTGCATAGACATATCTTAGGGCATTGCCACTATGCATGATAAATCTGTATTTGATTGAATCATATTAAGGGCTCCCTAGGGCCTCCAAGGACCCCAAAACTGGTAAAAATGTAACATTTTGCCTATTTTTTTCAAAAACTGTTCAGCAACTTTTTTTCAAATTTTGCACAGATGTATCTTAGGGTGCTGCCACTATATACAATAAATCCGTATTTGATTGAATCATTCTAAGGGCACCTAAGGGGCCCCCAAAGTGCAAAAGTTTTACATTATCTGGTGATGTGGTTTTGAAAAGGGCCCTTGAGACCACCCCCAACAGTATATTTTGTTTATTGTGCCAGAAAGCCAGCAGCATGACTAAACTCTGCAGCCTAGTGCTATTGTTCCATTGAGACCTTGACTAATCTTTAATTGGTCACAGGGCCCAGGCAGAGTAGACACACTTGACCCCTGTTAGACGGAACAGTTGCCTAAAACTTTTAAACTGTATCTTCAAAACTATTGATTTTCTATAATTGCAAGTTGTGTTTATTTTGATGTTCATTTAATTATTATAAAATGGAGTGATTGTGTGTCTATTGGTTAAAGATGTATTGTTTATAGAAACCTGTAGGAGACAAACATAGAAAATTAATATTCTGTCACCTGTAGGTGACAAACATAGAAAATGAATATTCTGGACAACTATAGAGTGAAATATCCTACACTTTATTGATATCAAATGCATTCTACTGTTCTGTTTACGCTTGCCATGCCTTGTGTAGACATGGTACTGTGTAAATCAATTGTATCAATATGACTAATAATTACAGATTCATAATATAGTTGACACCTGAAACAACCAAATGTCAACCATTAGTTGACATATTTCCGCTATACACAAGCAAGAAATATGTATTTGATTGAATCATTCTAGTGTCATCAGCATACAGTAGAACATACATTTTCTACATCATCATCACTAAGGTTGTTGTAAATTTCACCAGCTGCCATGTCAAGTCCGTTATAATTGTGACTAACAGTGTTCAACATTATTCAGGTAAATAGCAAATAACAAAGGACACAAGTTTTCTCCTTGCCATACCTCTACACATGAGAAGAAGGCTGACACAGCCTGGCCCTGATTTATACATGATTTTGCATTTTTGTACATGTTGTATACAACTTTTAACACATTACCATTAATACCGCATGAAATTATCTTAGACTGGGCTACTAAATCAAATGCTTTCTTATAATCGATGAAGACATAATAAAGCCTTTTGCATCAAGACAAATACAATTCAACCAATACCCCTATCTGAACACTGCCTGTTCTTCACCTATTACATTCGCTTTGTTTAGGTATGTGGTCAGTCTGGTGTTCTGAACAATCACTAAGGATTAATGAACACTTGTGCAGAATGTCACCCACTTGGCAGGTTTAATTGATCTATTCAGCAATGAGGACACTGCTTAGGCCTCACTCTGGACACTGTCACTCACAGTGTTGTGTATTGTCTTAGTTGGTGCATTGAGCTAATCTACTTGACCATGAATCAGTGGTGGCTCTGGTTGTGTATTACACCCATCTGTGGAGCTTAGATTCTCTGCCTGCTATTGTTTGATGGAAACTGTGACTAATCTGTAATTGGTCACAGGCAGTAGCTTGTGTCAACACACAGCATTAAGCCACTAGACCCCTGTTAAACTGGACAGTTGCCTGTAGGTTTTAAACTGTGTCAGACAGTGAGTCTACTTTTTGCTCTCAAATAATCTGTCCTCTTAGTTTTACACATAAAGACATAATCTGGCAGACAGACAGTATTTATTTTTACCATCATAAGTACATAAACTACAATATCAAATTCATTGTAAGGTCCGGGAGGCTCCCATTAAGACAATTATATGCCGCTACCATAGGAGCCACCCCACTGATGTAACATAATTATATGATTATCATGTGATCAACTATATATGCATACACATATGTGTAAACATAGTATGTTTAGTATAGTGGCATAACTCGATAAGTCTTTGTAGCAGCACATTTGTACTTCCAGTGTATCATTGCAACATAACATACATATTACATACTGTGTGCCACATTTGAATGTTGTGCATGTAATATTTCCATGCAATCCATTTGCATATATATAATGTAAAACTTCAACAGCCATTTTCTTCATTTTCACTTTTTGACCCTTACCATGTTCAATGCTCCATAACTTTGCCAATTTTTGTAGCAGTCATAATTTTTGAAACCGTGTAAAGCACCCTACCAAACCTCTACAAGGATGTAAGAAAACAATATTAAAATTGTTCCGACTTATCACTCATTTGGTTAGCCGGGGTCACATATAGACGTATTAGTCCAAAGAACTTCAGGGCCACTTGGCCCATTTTTGTAATAACTCAATCGAAATTGGTTTGACATTGCATTAACACAGTTGTTTTGCAAAGATAGAAAACATAACGAAAGAAGAACATTTTCTGTTAGAATCTAACAACAGTGATTGTTGTCCATGTATTAAGCAAGTCTGTAAATTGTAAAACTACTTAATAATTCTAGGTGCATATGTACAAAGAAAGCTGACAATTTTAATACTAGACACCTCACAACCAATCAAAACAACTGCAATGCAACACATGACTACTGCATGTCTGTGAAGTAGTTGTAACATTATTGTTTTGTCTCCAGTTGCACCAGTACCCTGGCTACCACACTAAAGAAATGACACCACTGCCACACGACTGTCAGACAGTGGCTCTTTTGAAGAAAGTGGCAGCTGCACAACCAAAGGCAGACCGCATGGTGAGCTTCAAATAGACCTCCTGTTGAGAACCACAATGTGACATAAGGCTCAATCACAGTGATGTATCAGTCTATGTCCTTACTCACTTAACGTCTTTGTGCCTAAGTGTAGCACATAATGATTGCATAAGATCTCGCCAGTTCCCTCTCTTTTTGTCTCTCTTTGCAACTTTACACCTTTCATTTTCTTTGCCATGTTGTGGTTTTCTTTCCCTTCTGTCAATCTGTTTGTTACCATTTAATAATGTGGACAATTTAATTCACTCCACGTTGCCAAAGTTCACTTCACTGTATGCAGACCAGCTGGCTCGTATTGGTGGATTAACCTGGCATTGTATTCTGGAGGAATGTGTATTCTCATCCATTTGTATGAACAAGGAATCGACATTGTTGCTGTGCGAGTTGTTGTCATTTCTACTGTTCATCCACGTTCCTGGTTTTGTAGTCTTCATACAAGCCTGTGTTTGAGAAGCTCTTTCTTTCGGAGATGGCACAAGCAATTCTTCAAGTAAGTCAAATATACTCATCAATATCATAGACAAACAGTTTACAAATTCAAGATCATGAGTACAGTTGGCAAGATTATCTATGCACGCATGCACGCATGCATGCATGCACATACACACATGCATGCACACACGCACACATGCACACACGCACACACGCACACACGCACACACGCACACACGCACACACGCACACAATATATATATATGGTCGATTCCCACGAAACATTGACAAACAGGTTCCAGGGCTATAATTCATTTAATATACTAGTTGGAAGGCTGGAATGATGCTGTACGCATGCGTCTTCTTTGGAGCTTTCTGGGGAACTCTACTTTTGTATATGTACCATGTAATCTCTGAGTACTGTCCCCAAAAAATGGGTAATTTATGTTCTATTTTTGTGAAATATATGCCATCAGTACTTTAAGACACATTGTATTATTTGAACAACACACGCAAGGTATACAGTTAATGTTTGGCTATGAAGGTCAATGTCTCGGGCATTATTGATCAACAAATTAAAACTTCAGGTCAAAACCCTGATTTTTCCTGATTATTTTCATGTTGGGGAACTTTTCTGAAACCGTCCGTCATTCATTTAGGAAAATGCAGTACAACAGTTCATTAAATAACACAGATTTCACACTCAACTTGATGCCACAGCTGGGTACATGGGTCCTGTGCTGTTTTAAACCAAAAGTGTTGGCTAATAAATTGTGTTGAGCAACGAAACCGACTTGGGGAAGTTTTTCATGAAACCATATGTCGCAAGTTTGAATACGCATTGTAAGTAGAGATTTGTAGATTAGTAATAAATATTAATTGGTCATAAATAACACATAACAAGGTAGCTATATGACAAAATTGTAATTTGTAGATACATTTCCCTTCGATTTATTTTGCTTTTACTGGTCTTTGCAACCGTACGTCTCCCGAAACCGTACGTCGGCTCTAACTGCCAGTTGGTTCATCGGCCCAGTCGCTCCATTTATCGTTATTTTCGGGAATCAGATGATGCCAAGCGAAAACAGAAGTTTGGTACCAAACATGGCAAGTCCAATAGGTTGAATACAAGGGCAAAGTCTTCAAGAATGTGAAACTGACCCAAGTTGTACAAAGTACAAGAGACTTCACAGACCAACTCATATCCGGCATGGCCGAGTTCCGTGAACACTGTCACCGAGTGACCATCCAATATCACCAGATCCGCATCTTGAAGCAGTCCATGACAGAAAAGACAGAGGCAATGGTCCAGATGGACTATGCTGAAAATAGGGTGTGCAGATACCGGGACGAAATAACGGCAGTGTACTATGTCAAGTCCCAGGTGACCATTCACCCAATGGTGGTACACTTCAAGCAGGATGACAAGCTTTGTACCAGGAGCTACGTGTAGATTACAAGTGTCACTGCTCACACTGTTGAAGGAAGTCAATTAAATCCTTCTGGAACTGTCGACTCTGCACTTTATCACAGACTCATCAACTTCGCCGTACCGGAACCACACAATATGAGCCCTAGTAGCATAATTTCCATCACTGTTCGGTCTTAGAGCTTTGTGCACCTGGCTGGAGGCTGGCCACAGGAAAGGCTCCTGTGATGAAATGGGTGGTGGCATAAAAAGGAAGGCTGACAACCTGGTGAAGGCTGAAAGAGTAATCACCACGAGGTAAGAGTTCTGCTACGCAAATTCGTGCTAGTGAAACGACCATGACCTTCCTGGAGATAACCCTCGAGGTCATCCAGGACTGCAAGGATGAGATCGAAATATGGAATGTTCCAGAAGTCCGTGGCATAATGTCTGCCCATGCTGTTGTGGTACAAGGCCCAGTCATGAAAATCTGCAGTACTTCCTGCATCAAGGACTGCTGCTACACAAAGGGCGGAGTGTTCCATCCAACATGTTCTGGTTGGGAGAGCACTCAACTGGCGCTGGAGAGGGGGAGGGGGAGGAGGAGATGGATGACATATAGGTGGTGGTGGAAAGCGTACAGAGGCAGGTGGTTGAGGAGAGGGGTGACAGACATGTGGTGGTGGAAAGGGTGGAGAGGCAGGTGGTGGAGGAGAGGGGTGACAGACGTGGTGGTGGAAAGGGTGGAGAGGCAGGTGGTGGAGGAGAGGGGTGACAGACATGTGGTGGTGGAAAGGGTGGAGAGGCAGGTGGTGGAGGAGAGGGGTGACAGACATGTGGTGGTGGAAAGGGTGGAGAGGCAGGTGGTGGAGGAGAGGGGTGACAGACGTGGTGGTGGAAAGGGTGGAGAGGCAGGTGGTGGAGGAGAGGGGTGACAGACATGTGGTGGTGGAAAGGGTGGAGAGGCAGGTGGTGGAGGAGAGGGGTGACAGACATGTGGTGGTGGAAAGGGTGGAGAGGCAGGTGGTGGAGGAGAGGGGAGACAGACATGTGGTGGTGGAAAGGGTGGAGAGGCAGGTGGTGGAGGAGAGGGGTGACAGACATGTGGTGGTGGAAAGGGTGGAGAGGCAGGTGGTGGAGGAGAGGGGTGACAGACATGTGGTGGTGGAAAGGGTGGAGAGGCAGGTGGTGGAGGAGAGGGGAGACAGACATGTGGTGGTGGAAAGGGTGGAGAGGCAGGTGGTGGAGGAGAGGGGTGACAAACCTTAAGACTTACCTGTTTTCCCGAACATTCTGTACTGCGCCGTGAGCAACGATTGTTGGAACGGCGCAATATAAATGTCACGATTTGATTTTGATTTTTTTGACAGACATGTGGTGGTGGAAAGGGTCGAGAGACAGCTGGTGGAGGAGAGGGGAGACATAAGTGGTGGTGGAAAGGGTCGATAGACAGGTGGTGAGGGAGAAGAGAGACACAAGTGGTGGTGGAAAGGGTTTAGAGACAGGTGGTGGAGGAGAGGGATGACAGAGAGGTGGTTCAAGAGAAGGATGAGAGAGCGGTGGTGCTTTTGGAACATTCAGTTCAAGTTTCATTAATTGTTCTTAAAATTACCTTTCGACAAATTACAAAAGTGGTCGGTTAGACTTTAAATAAATAACGTTATGAAAAGATTGTATTCATGTTCTGTTGTTCAGTGTATTAATAAAATGATAAGAATGATTGAGAAACACATATATGGAACACTCACAGGAATGGCTTTACACTCGGGTATGTACGTAGACAAAGTTTAAGTAAAAAGTGGTCAAATAAAAAAAAACTCTATTCTACTGAAACCGTACATAAGCATGAAACCGTATGTCTCCAACAGTTTCTTAGCCCACACCTCAATATTTTTTGCAAAGTATATGAAGTAACATCAGCACTTGGTATCTGTAGCCTTTGTACAACCAGTTTAAATACTTACATCACGACCTTTTGACAGTTAATAGACAATACACATTATAAGAGGAGGTACATGAAACTGAACGTCTTCGGCGTTTTCTTAATTAGAACAATAAGAATAGGACAGAATCACCTACATATCATTAACATAACCAATTTAGACTGTCGGATATATACCAAAACGTTCTTAAAACAAGTTAGAGTTGTCCAATGTTTTAGCCAGTAATTTACTCCATTGTACTTAAAAGTATATTATATGAAACCGTACACCTGCAAATTCTAAACTGTCTACAAATTGATAGTTATAAATCAGTGTTAATAAGGTATACCCTGTTGAAAAGCTCAATGTGTATACCTTGTTATGAATGTATTTTAAAGATAAAACATGCAGTGGTAATATGTAACAGAAAGTCACCTTTATAAAACATCAAGTCTGAGAGAGCGCAAAATATTTCAAAGCTCCCCCTTAAAATGAAAAAAAGAAGTCCGAAACATATTTCTTACTGAATTTTAAACACAAATGTGTTATACATACATTGAAAATGAAATTTCACAGGTAAATGTGAGATTACCTCAATATGTTCTTTTCGTACTACAGAAAACACAACTTTATACGCATATGTTTATTTTTGCCCCCCCTAGGAACACCATTTGTCAACGTTTCGTGGGAATTGACCATATATATATATATATAGATGTCGACTACAGGAACTTGACGACATCGACACCATGAGTGAAAACGTCACTGAGATGATCCAACAAGTGCAACAAGTGTAGCCAAAGCAATCAACAGGCATGTAGTGACGAGAATATCATCACCGACACCAGCACTAATGAAGAAATGATGAGAAATTGTGGATAACGACGACTGTAAAAAACAAATAGAGTACGCAGAAATATGCAAGACCATCAAAAAGAAAGCGAAGGAGGACATCAGAAAGTACAAACAAGAGATCATACGAGAAACGATTATGGTATCAAAGAACCTGATGAAAGCAAGAAGAACGCAGGCTCTAGGCCAAGACAGACTGATTACACTTCTAGACAACATGGAACGAATAGAGGAATTCTACACCGAGCTATATGGCAATGAACAGAGTACCATAATTCACACCAACCCGAAAGAGGTACCAGAGATAACCACATGGGAAGTGGAAGCTGCGCTAAGAGATATGAAGAATGGGAAGACATCAAGCAACGACCATGTAAACATTGAAACATTTAAAGCAGGAGAAGATATTGTCTCGAAGACACTGGCTAAGCTGTATACTAAATGCTTATCAGAAAGACGAATACCCACCGCATGGAAGAACGCAAAGATGGTGATAATCTTCAAGAAGGGAAATAAGAAAGACTTAAAGAACTACAGACCGATATGTCTGTTATCAAACATCTACAAATTACTCACAAAGATACTAACGAATAGACTAGAGAAGACACTCGACGAAAACCAACCATGAGACCAAGCAGGATTCTGAAGCAGGTACTCAATGACAGACCACATACACGTCGTAAACCAACTGAAAGAGAAGTGCTGAGAACATAATATCCCGCTTTCGTCGACTACGAGAAGGCTTTCGACTCAGTGCAAACTCAAGCAATACTGACCTCCCTTCAAGAACAGGGGATAGAAGATGTGTACATTGATCTCCTGAACGACACCAACAGCTCAGTGAGTGTCCACCTACACAAAGTTCAACAAGATCAACATCAAGAGAGGAGAACGACAGGGTGACACCTTATCGCCCAAGCTGTTCACGGCAACACTCGAAAGAATATTCCGAAGACTGACCTGGGAAACCAGAGGCTTGATGATAGACGGAGAATATCTCTGACAATATACTCATATATGCTACTACACCGCAAGAACTACAAAACATGCTGCAGGAGCTAGCTGATGAAAGGGAAAAACAAAGCCTCAAGATGAACATCTCAAAGACAAAAGTGATGCTAGAAAATGACACACCAATATATATCAGCACAACGCAGATATAGAACGTTGAAAGCTACGTCTATCTGGGACAGCGATACAGTATCAGAGACAAAAACCAAGACAAGGAGATTCAAAGAAGGATCACTGCCGGCTGAACAGTATTCGCCAAACACCGCGACATCTTCAAGGGTAACTTTGGAACCTGCTTGAAGAAACAAGTCTTCAACTCACGTGTACTTCCAGCGATGACATACGGTGCGGAAACATGGGCACTCACCATCCAGGCAAAGAACAAGCTAGCAGCCGCACAAACAAAGATGGAAAGAAGTATGTTAAACATCACATATCGGGAGAGAAAAACAAATATCTGGGTAAGGCAGAAGACAAAGGTCATAGACGTGATAGAACAAATCATAAGACAGAAGTGGAACTGGGCAGGGCACATCAGCAGACTACGAGATAACCGATGGACATCGCGTATCACAACCTGGAGACCTTACGATCTACAGGAAGACTGGTGAGATGGTGGAGAGACGAACTAGACGAGCACTGGAAGGGCACCATCTGGCCACGTGACACTGCACAATGATGATGATATATATATATCCAACTGTTGCAGTCAGTGATAATTACAAGGTGCTGTTAAATGTGTTTGGTTGCAGGACATATTCTGGTGGGTGTTTCTGGAGAAGTGGCAGCCAAATAAACAGATTCAAGAGTTGCTGTTCAACCGAGTCGCACACAACTATGTGAAGCTGCTGATTTATGCTAAACATCCTCGATACCGCTACACTTTCCTCAGGGTAAGAAACGATTCTGATATTTTCTAGACAGTCAGATTTTGATACAACGATACAAGTGTACTTGACAGATACAAATGTACTTGACAGATACAAGTGTACTTGACAGATACAAGTGTACTTGACAGAGAACCTGCCAGTTGATACATGTACTGCCATATATGAATCACTAATTATATTGGTTACCTCCAACTGTATAATCGATAATCAAGGTATGATAAGTTTGCAGATAAAGTATGCATGTATTGGTGTTTTCTGGTTAAGTTACCATGAAAAGATATTTGCATTTTCTGTACAGGATTTCCCGAACCTGTTGTCACAAAGTGTGTACGCTGCATATTGCGAGGTATTCCCAGATTCCTACAGACAGTTCGGTGAAGAATTCAAGGAGGACATCATTTCACTCGCATTTGAGTGGGTCACAGGTCAGAGTTCACATCCTCTATCAATTTGATACAAGTCAGAGTTCACTTCCTCTCAACTTGTCGCGACTGTTCATCGTTAGATTAATTAAAAAGAACATCTTATATATATATATATATCTATATATATTGATAATTCATATATGTGTAGCCATGTACACTAGTATTTCTTAAATGAATGATATTTTTACTTATTTCACAGTCAGTTTACCTTTTGTTCTCATGACGTTTTGACTGCTTTCAGCAGTCTTCTTCAGATGATCATTCTTCAGGTGTGCCCCCACGGCTGCGCCCTGGGTGGCACTTCAAGAGATCGTCATAGATGTGTGAGAGTCAGTACCGTTCTTCGTCTCGGTTCACGCAGTCCTTGTTTTTCTAATCCAGATCTCTTCTTTGATGCCTTTTGTCCTCCAGTCCGACTCACTGATCACAAATTTGGCCCCCTCCCAGTCTACTATGTGATTTTCCAGTGTCATGTGATCTGTGATGGCTGATTTGTTCATCTCCTTTTCCAATGTTTTTTTGTTGTTTATGGTGTAGGGTCTGTTCATTGTTGCTTTGTCTGTGTCATCTCTGTGTTCTCTGATGCGAGTTCCAAGTGTGCGTTTAGTTTCTCCGATGTATGTGTCGCCATTTAGCAGTAGTCGTCTGAAGAAGACTGCTGAAAGTAGTCGAAACATCACGAGAACAAAAGGTAAACTAACTGTGAAAAATATCACTCATTTGAACCACCCAGTCTGATGAACCTCTTCACTCATGTATTTCTGACATGTTTATAGATGTATGAACAATTTTGTGAACATGCAGTAATTTGACCAGTTGTGGAAATCTTTTTTTAAATTAAAGTCAGTTATTTCAAGAATTTTCCATTTTGGGGAACATTCAATTTTATAACTTTGATTTTGATCTATTTGTTTGTGAACTGGCAAGTACATTTTAGACTGTCATATAAATAATTTGAAAATACAAAAAGATGCGTACCAAGCGTGCTTGCAAAGCGCGGTAGCTGAAATCAACAGGAGGGTGGACAGCTTTATGCGTGAGACAACCACCGCGCTGACCGAACTCCGAGTCAGCTTGCAGTACACGCAAACCCAAGTCGAGGAGATCAAAGAGAAGCAGTCGAAGGAAAACATTGACGATCTGTCGAAGAAGATGATCGAATTTGAAGAAATGATCAAGAAAGTCGAGCACGCGATCGACTACCAAGAAAACCAGTCAAGACGCTGTAATCTACGTTTCGACGGCGTTGTTGAGGTCGACGGCGAGACGTGGGAGCAGACGGAGAAGAGCGTGCGCAGGGCTATGACAACAGCCCTAGAACTCCCCGAAGCCCAAGTGCGCGCCATCAACATCGGTCGCGCGCACCGAACTGGCGGCACGGGGACGAGAGCCCGGACCATCGTGGTCAAATTCGAGTCGTTCAAGGACCGCGAGCTGGTACTGCAGGCGGCGAAGAAGAAACGGCCTCGTGGCATCTATGTGAATGAGGACTATTCGCAGAGGGTCATGGCGAGGCGGAGAGAACTGCTACCAAAAATGATGAAGGCCAGGGAAGAGGGCAAAGTCGCATATTTGTCATTTGACAAACTGGTGGTAAGAGAGCGACATGATGTCGCAAACCGTGGTTAAACTACCAAGTACCTGTTGACTATCCTGGCAAACGTTTTTGTGATGACTTAACCATGGCGTCAACTACACAACACAATGACGAGTTAACGCCTCCGTATGATACACCGTTTGATTATAATGAACACTGTTACGAACACGATATTGATACTGATTGTTTGTTGTATAACGATTTGCCCACGCAATGTAAATACTACACCCCAGCACAATTTTCAACAAACTTTAGCAGTGTTGGCAAAAACCAGCCAATCAAACTGAGTATAATACACTTTAATGCTCGGAGTTTAAAAGCTAACTTACCCAAGATTAAAGATACTATCCAAAGCATGGAGTATAAATTTCATATAATTGCTATATCAGAAACGTGGCTTAAAGAAAACAATTGGGACGGAAGTGAAGTAAACTGTAACGATGTCGTATTTTCGGGTTACAAACTGTACTGTAATTCCAGAAAAAACAAACACGGTGGCGGCGTTGCCATATATGTGTGTGAATCTGTACTTAACAATTGCCAGTCTTCTGATATTTGTCTAAGGAATATATCGTATGCTGTTGATGACTGTTTTGAAAGCATCTTTATTGAGATACAAATTAGTAAACACGAAAAAATCAATGTCGGTTGTATGTATAGAGCACCGAATACCAGCTTCAGCAAATTTAATGACAATCTCTCATTCATACTGGGAAATCTCACCAGCAAAATCGTGTATATATGTGGTGATTACAATATAGACCTATTGCACTGCGAAGAGCAAGCTGAATCAAAATATTTCATTGATCAAATGTTCAGCTCTGGATTATATCCCTTGATCACCAGGCCCACACGAGTAACAAGCACGACTGCTAGTATAATAGATAACATTTTCTGTTCTGAACTGTGTAGAAACAAAATGTGCGGCATTGTTTTAAGCGATGCTACAGACCATATGCCAATTTTCGTCCTGTGTGACAACAGCACTTATGCGGTTATTAACGATGATCCAACATATAAATATAACAGAACGTTAGATGAGGACTCATTAAACAAATTTAAGCACGATTTAAATTATGCAAACTGGGACACTGTAATGAACGAGTCAAACCCTGATTTAGCATTCTCGCGCTTTATGCAAATACTAAATAATACTTATAACGATGCCTGTCCTGTAAAAACTACAACGTATTCAGGAGAGACAAAAAAGAATGATAAACCTTGGTTATCAAGAGGGCTAAAAAACGCTTGCATAAAGAAGAATAACATGTACTTAGCGTTTCTAAAAAATAGGACAGAATTAACAGAAATCCGCTACAAAAATTACAAAAATAAGTTAACAAAATTATTACGTCTAGAAAAGAAAAAATATTACAGAAAAAAACTCGACGATTGTAAGACTAATATAAGGGCAACTTGGAAAACTCTTAACAGCATAATAGGTAAAAGAAAATCTGATACCACATATTTGAAAAAGTTTCATGTTGGCGATAACATAGTAGTATTAGAAAATAAAGAAATAGCTAATCATTTTAACAATTTCTTCGTCGATATAGGTACTAAATTATCCAACCTCATAGAACCCTGCCCGGGAACAAAGCCAACCGACTTTGTAAAACGTACTGTATCACAATCAATGTATATGTCCCCCGTTACTGAGCAAGAAGTACTCGAAATTGTGTCTGGATGCAAAAGTAAAACTTCATACGGACCTGATGAAATCAGCATGAAAACAGTTAAGCATGTAATAAAGCAAATTGTACAACCGCTAATCCACATTTTTAACAGATCTTTGATCAGCGGATCATTTCCAAATGATATGAAATTAACAAAAGTCATTCCTATATTTAAGTCAGGAGATCGTTTTCAGTTTTCTAATTATAGACCTATATCTCTCTTATCCCAATTTTCAAAAATACTTGAAAAAATATTCAACAAAAGGCTAAGGTCTTTCATTGAAACACAACACATATTGACAGATGGGCAGTATGGCTTCAGAAGTAATCACTCAACTTCACTAGCTTTAACAGAATTTGTCGAAAAAATTACATCCGCAATGGATAAATGCCAAAGCACGATTGGGGTCTTTATCGACCTAAAAAAAGCCTTTGACACTGTTGACCACAACATACTGCTAAGTAAACTGCAATGCTACGGAATCAGGGGTCTGGCTCTGGCCTGGATAAAAAGCTACTTAACCAACCGTAGACAATATGTATGCTATAACAACAGTAACTCAGAACAAAAGGAAATCAAGTGTGGAGTCCCGCAAGGTTCAATCCTTGGCCCGTTATTATTTATTCTGTACATAAATGACATGTGTGAAGTCTCAAAATTGCTTGACATTATTTTGTTTGCTGATGATACAAACATTTTTTATTCCGCTAGTAACACAGCTGAAGTAAGCACTGTTATTAACAACGAACTAAAAAAACTAGACCTGTGGTTTCGAGCGAACAAATTATCACTTAATGTGAACAAAACACATTTTATAATGTTCAACAATAAAAAGCAACCTAGAACAGGTGTGAATATAGTTTTGAATGGGAAAAACATTGAGCAGGTATCATATACTAAATTCCTTGGAGTAACCATTGACGAAAACGTAACATGGAGAGAACACATAAAAATGGTTGAATCAAAAGTATCAAAAAACATAGCAGTTTTGTATAAAACTAGGCATGTTCTTGATTGTCAAGCGTTACACACATTATATAATTCACTTGTTGAACCACATATGTCATATTGCTGTGAGATCTGGGGAAATACTTATCAATCTAGACTTAGAAAACTATTTATGTTACAGAAAAAAGCTATACGGATTATTTATAATCTTAATTATCATGATCATACATCTGTATTTTTCCATCTCTCAAACATGCTTAAATTTCATGATTTAGTTAAATACAAGACTATGATCATACTTTATAAAGCAAACAACCATTCTTTAAATGGTCGTGTTCAAGCATTATTTGAACCAACCGCAGCTATCCACATACATGATACAAGACAAAGCAAACTGTTCTATGTTAAAAAGACAAACACCACCCTCCGACTGCTGTCAATCACCGTCAAGGGTATAAAAACGTGGAACAATTTACCAAATAAATTGACTCAGCTTCCAAGTTTAACACAATTTAAAAAAGCAATCAAGTTGTCATTACTTTCTACATATTTGTGAATTGTTAATTGAAGGTGATGTTTTGTTAAACCCATGAAATAGTAACACAAGCACTATAGTAAACAGTCTATAAAATTATATGAGTTGTGAATATTATTTTGTGATTTATTTATAATTCCTGTTGTATTTATTCAGTTTTCATAGTTCGAGTAGGGCATAGCAACACATAAGTCTATGACTTCAGCTATGCCCTTTCAGCAGCAGCAGCAGCAAACCATACTGTGCATGTATTATGTTGTTGTTGTTGTTGAATAAACGTTCATTCATTCAATTTGTATGACAGTCTAAAAATGTATAATGTATAAAATTTGATACTTTTATAAATTTCGGCTAATAGAACTACCGGGGTATGTGCAAGACTTGCACATATTTATTTCAATCTGTAAACTCCAAATCTTTGTCAAGGTATCACTTGATTTTAATCTCATACAATTGTGGATAGGGTTTGTATAGAATATCTCACTAGAAATATAATAACGCCCGCTTTTGTTTGAAACTATATGCTATTATGTAAACTTACACTTGCACCCACCACTTGTTTGTACCAATGCATCAACATCCATTTTGAAATATAAAAATGTCCAGTGGCAGAGATATGTGCTGGATCTGGATATGTGGAAGGGGACTTGTGACAGGAAGCAAGCCTCTGCTTGTAGATTGGACTTGCTGTTGCTGCTGTTTTGAATACTGCATATTTCTTTCCAAGAGCTAAGTACAGTGACCTTGAGACCATATCTGTGTATGACCTTAGTGACTCTTGCAGGCTTCCCGCCTGCCCCCCGACTTTGGCTGCAGTGGAACATGGATAAACTCGAGCCAGCAGGCATCAAGCTGAGAGAAGATATGTTGAAACATGGCAAAGGAAAGAAGTCAAGTATGGTCACATAATCATTACTTTCATTGTAAACCTAGTTGAGTTTATTTTCGTCAAGAACAAATATTCTGTGAATACAGCTGTACTTTTACATTAAAATGTCTTAGTTAGATCTGTTTATGTTAAACATGCTATTTTAGAATAATTATAATAATAAAACTTTATTTTGACACCATCGAATCCGGGGTTGTTACCCTGTTCATGGGTGTGTATATATTACATTTTATCCAAGTAGAAAATATATTTTATACTCATCTTGTCAAAAAGTCTTGATTATCTTCTACTAACATACCAGGACATACACTGTTGTTTGTTTGTTGTAGCGCCAGCGTCTTCTGTGTTGAGTTTTCTTGACCTGATTGACTCTAGTATGGGCGGCCACCAACTGATGGGGTCACAGTCGACCCTCAACCAGGCTGGCTCCATTTCCTCTCTTTCCTCCGTACAGGGCAGTAAGCGGGTGCGACTCGCAAAGAAACACAACTATCAGGTACATGTCACCTGGACCCATGAAACATTTGTACATTTAGTATTGTTTGTGCAGAATGGTTATGTGTGATTTGTGGAGTTATCTCTTCCAGGGGATGGGCATTTTTACTTGGAATAAAACCTAAAAGGGGAGACATCTATGGAGAACAACATTTAAAAGCACAAGCCTGTTATTATATTTCCATCATACCTTGATAGTTAAAAATTGAATAGAAAAAATTACTTATTTAAAATGATAACAAAATTAACAATTATTTCCTACCAATAGAAATAAAATCCATGATATTTCATTGGAACTGGTATGTCACAGGCGATGGGATTACTGGTGTCCAATTTTGTTTACAAGTTATCTGTACACCAATTAGTCCAACTCAACAAAGTTCCACTGTAGTTTTATATAGTACATGTATTATATCCGAGTTTAATTGACAACAATCATGTTCCATAGTGTTGTGTTACACTATAACAAGCGACGTATGCAATCGGTGTATGTCATGTGACCCAGGACACGAGCAGCGAGATTTCTCAGCAGAGGTCTCAGCGAAGTGACCCAAAGTCAATGGACAGTCGACAGTTGAAGCTGGACGTTGCATTCAAAGGTCGCGGGAAGACAGTGGAGGAAGCTCTTACTCCAATACATGAGTTTGATGAGGAGAGTCGTGTAACAAAAGGATCCACATCAGGCAGTCCCGATGCCAAAGTATCGACCAGGTCCAGCATGCCCTCCAAGTCCAACCTGCTCGAAGTGGGTCAACTATAATACGCATATAATGTAAAAAAAATTAATGTAGCGCTTGTTTATGTTCCTTTAAAGTAGTTGAACAGCAACATGATGAACTCTTGTTAATTCATGTTAATTAACAGATGTTTTTAATCCTTATTAAAGCTGTTTCTTCAACTGGTGTAACAATCGGTTCTTCCATCTTCATATATATTGCATGAGAACAGTATGAATGATGTCTGCAGTTAGCTTAAAAAAGAGCACACATTTGTTGAAATGGTTGGAAACAATTACTTTGGCTGTCACATCTTGCAACTGGCAGTAACATTCAGCAATTGGCATGTGAGATGTTTTTTGAGAGAGCAAAGGAAGTTAACAGCATCAACACATGCGTTATCTTATCAAAAATGTATATTAAGATTCAAATTGTGACAGTCACTTGGAAATAAATCCAAGGCAAGAAGTAAATAAGTTAATAGTTTATTTGATTTTAGCAAAACCACATAAAAGAAAGTTGTACAAATGAGCTGGCAGGTCGTAGTTAATACTAGGCAGTTGTGATTTTTTCAAAATGAAAATAGCAAAAAAATCTAACTGAAGAGGCACTTTTTATTTAAATAATTTTTTTTATTATCATCAAGTTATCTGTGTTTTGGTTCCAGTCCCACCCTATCGGCAAAGGGGCTGAAATTACAAAGGTAACCTTTGACGTAAACGGACGTAGCCCCCTGGTGGCACATTATCTGCGGATGCAAAATCTGGAGTACGAGACTGGACCTCTCTGTCAGATACAGTTCTCCAAGATCACCAACCTGCCTCCGTATCCTTGGGATGAAGGTCACGCTGCACTTGTTTAAAACAATTCATTATTTGACACCTTCGTACATGTGTGCAGTGTAATGTTCTGTGCTATACGGCGATGCAGTTCTGATTCCATAAACACATGTTGAATTATGACTGAAATTATTTTGTTATATCATGATGCAATCATCGCATTCAAAATTAAATTGTTTTTAAACCACGACTGCCGACTGCGGCAATAAAGGACATAGTACCCAACATTTAGCTGGATTGGCAAAATTCAGTCAGTAGGAATGTGAAAGAAATATGAAATGGTCCCTTTGTGACAGTCAATGTAATCACACTCAACGGTTGCATAATAGAAAGGTAATCATAAATGGCTTGCGATCTTGTCCAATTATTTGCACTACTATGCCACAATCTCATATAATTACAACAACTATTTCCGTTATGCGGTCTTGTTCCTTAACTATGCAGTCTTGATTCTACGACCTATAAGGATCTTCTGCAGGAATCATACAAGAGCATGCATCAGCTGGACAAGAAGATCAAAAAGTTGGTTGAGTTCCTCAGACTCTGTCTTATGGATGGGTTTCATTATGTTGGGTTTCCACTGTACAGCAGTATTCTTATTGGATTATTAACAATGCATAACAAGTTTATCTTCTTTAGAAGGCCAGTGATCTTCACTTTGAGGTTAAGACAGGTGTGAGACAGGGGTGTGTTATGTCAGCTGTCCTTTTCAATGTTGTCATCGACGAGGTCATGCGACGAGTAACAGAAGATGTACCAAGAGGGCTTCGCTGGACTCCCTTTTCTGTACTAGAGGATCTTGACCTTGCTCGTCTGTCCCACACTCACAAACACATCCAGGAGAAGACAACCCGCCTTAGCAGATTTGGCCGTCAGGTTGGTTTGCGCATCAGCCAGAAGACAAAAGTCATGAACCTGCATGTTAACATGCCAGCCTCAATGAAGATGGATAACACGGACCTTTCAAGCACTAAAACGTTCACTTACCTTGGAAGTGTCATTAGCCAAGATGGAGGAGCTGGCATAGACATCCGCAACAGACTAAACAAGGCACGGAATGCCACCATGAGCCTACTTGCAGTTTGGCGATCAGCACAGTACAGCACAAGGACAAAACTCTGAATTGTCCAGAGTTGCGTGCTGTCAACATAGCTGTATGGGGTGGAGTGCCGGAGAATGACAGAGCAGGACCTATCAATACTGTCTACCTTCCACACGACCTGCCTCAGAAAAATCGTCAGGATCTTCTGGCCAAGAACCATATCCAACCAGGAGTTGTTTGCCCAGTGCCAGCAAGAGGACATGCCCACCATCATTCAAAGAAGACGCTGGAGGTGGATTGGACAAGTCCTTCGCATGGATGCAGACGCCATCACAAAAACAGTTGTCTGGTGGACGCCAGAAGGGAATTGGAAACGTGGGTGCCCAAAGACAACATGGAGCAGAACAGTGGAGGCGGAGCTGACGGAAATGAACCACAGCTGGGGCTCCATACAGCGAATGGCTGGAGACAGACAGAGGTCGAGAAACTTCGTCGCTGCCCTAAACGCCAGGGGGCGTAACGTTAGACCACTAGCACCCTGATGAGAATGTTGGACAAACTATTTGTCCATTTTCTCACCATATACAAATACTGGTTATTTTCACGTACAATTATTACTAGACATATAAATGAAATACATTAGAGATATATACCACATGTCTGTGTGATTTACAAAAACAACAGAGACTTCTATTTGTCTCTGTCCGGATTCTCTGTGTCCAGAAAACTTTTCTTCTTGATCTAATTGACCTATGACCTTGCTCCAGGAGATACCAGCAAGAGTTGATTGAGCAGTCAAGGTTCCTGCGTCGACAGCGCAATCTGCAGGATGAACTGAAGGCAAAGCAGGCCATGCTACTGTCTAAGCCGGCCGAAGTGAAACAAATTGCAGATCTCATCATTCTTGGCCAGAAGGTAAGACATCAGAGGATTGGTTACAAAAAAGTACATCAATTGTATACTTCATATTATATATATAATTATTATACTTGGATATACATGCAATATAGTTAGTAATTTTTTATAGAAAAAACAGTATTGGAGAAAAAAAACTATTTACAATTAAGAGCAGCCTAAAAAGAGATTTACTGAAAAACTACCTAATTTTCATTTCGAGAAGTTGACAAGTACGAATGAACAAGTATTAATAATTAAATTCATGTGTCAAGTTTTACTGCGTTGGCCATTCAGAAGTGCATTATCACAACAAACTAGCAAATAAAATAAATGTAACAATTTGAACAGTAACTTGCCTCCAAAACACCATAATATTACAAACTCAGAGCAACAGATGGCGCTACCCGTTCTATTTCAATGTGGCACATGACTCTGCTTCCTTATTCAAATGCGTTGCTCCAATGTAACAAATTAACCCTCCCTTGTCTCCATGTGACACATGAAGTGGTTATTTCAGACGGACAAGGATTCCTTCATGGGCAGTGCTGAAGCTGCCATCCAAGCAGCTCTCATGAACCAAGACGTCTCTCAGAGCTAACTACAGGAGACACAAGGCAGGGGGCGGTAGTTGATTGTATATTATATTCTCATATCATGTGCTTCCATATATTCCTCCATGTTGCTCAACACACCCAGAAGGGAGTGGCTTATTGCTGTTGCAAAGAATTCGGTAAATTGCACACTGCATCTGATTTGCAAGAAACAGTGTATTGTATATCTTGCCAACTCTCCCAGAATAAAACAAATCTCCACTTAAAAAATCTCCAACAGCCCCCGTTTTCAAGACAGCGCAACATCACAGGCGACGTGCTGAACCACTGATGTCAAGATCTGAGAGCGTGCGACATGAGAAACGTGTTGAACCACTGATGAATCTCCCAGAATTAAAACAAGTTCCTTGATATCATAATGTTTGAGTATGTGTCCTTGAAGGATACGAAGGACTTCCAGCAATGCTGTTTACGTGAGGCTTATAAAAGTACAACTAAAATAGCACAAGTATGTTTATTATTGAATCTCAACTGTATTTATTTGAACACTATTTACTCCTAGAAACAAGGAGTTCTGTATGTAGCTGTATGTAGCCAACAGTTTGTTTTTATTAATACATTTTATTGTTTTTATTAATACATTTTATTGTATCCTTGTGTCAAAAGTGATAATACTCCAAATTATCTGGTAACAAAAAATCTTAAAACAATAATCTTACAAGTATTTTAATGATAACATAGACTGATAAATAAATTTATTGTGCATCTAAACCAGACCTGGGCCCCCCCCCCCCCGAGTACATTTTCATGAGTACAAGTACGAGTACATTGCTAAAAGCTCGGTATGAGTATAAGTACGAGTACATTCTCATGAGTACGAGTAAAAGTATGAGTACATTTGTATAAATATTAAATAGTGTATTTTAAAATTAATCTAATTTATATAACTCAGTACAAGTGAATATGTAATGGCAGTTGATAAATTTTTTTAGGAAAACGAAAAAAACCTGTTTCATCAACAATGAAATTAACTTTGTTGGCATTCATTTCAGTGGCATCCTATGATCTTATCATCTACAGTGTATTTGCTATTGCACTGAATGAACATGAGTTGTTCACAGGTCGAGTCTTTCAGGCTGCACCGTTCAGGACAGAATACTTTCTCGGCTATGCTAAATACCCTTTCAACTGGGGCTGATGAGGCTGGAATGCTGAGATGGTGAGGGACCAACTGAGCCAGTTGGAAAACTCAGAACTGCAGTGGGTCACTGTGACGATCTGTACATGGCTGACGGAGGTATTCGTTCACCTTTACAATCAGCAATCTGCTGATGTTATAAGTTTGCAATTTATATTTTCCGATTGTAAACTACTAGTTGTCGAGAGGGTTAGCACATGTCCACATAACACACCAGCATCCCCTTAGGACTTGCATGGGATTATACTAGTGTAGGAGGCAGTCCGACTTGAAGACTGGCAATTCTTGTTCTTATCAGTTAGCACTGTCAGCCACTGTCAAGTGGCATGGTCCCCAGACTACACCAAAGGCATTTCCTGTCTAACTGGTGGGTTAACTGCTAATTAGCTCTTTATGGACATCCTGGTGGCTTAATTAAACAAACAGGTTTATAGCTTTGAACTGATAGCCTACAATTATTGTTTGCCTAACAGGGTGTTTCTGACTGGGAAAAGATGCTGCCTGTTGCCATGTTTGGGTATCATAGCCATGGTTATCAGAGAATGAGGGTGTACTATGTGTAGGGATGGTAAGGTGGTATTCTATCAGAAATAAAGTATTTAAAAAATAGTTGAACATTTAAATATTTCAGGAAAGTTTCATTTTATAACCAAATATATTTATTTTCCCAAGTACATATTGAGAAAGTACTTAGATGTACTCGTAAGATACGAGTACAGTGAGTATGAATACGAGGCCACAAGTTTTAAGAGTACGAGTACTTCAAAAGTGTACTCGATTACCGAGTACTTCGGCCCCAGGTCTGGTCTAAACATCTTTATTGTTAAAATCACAATTTATGTTCATATTTCATGATGGGTATTTTTTATACTAAAATAATGTTACATAGAATATTTTGCTAACACTAATGACAAACATAGCATGTTTTCATACATGTATACACCGTACACATGTTCTGACTCAATACAATTGTACAACAGCTTTTATACAATACAATAAAAGCCAAGTTGCCTTAATTTATAAGATCAAATGTTTTTAACATGGTCATGTGTAATGTGATGGCATTAATAAACATTATCCCTAACAATCACGGCCTTTGTATTTATGAACATCTTTCATACATGGTTTGTCAAATTCTTTCCTGCCCAACCTGCACATGTGCGTTCTGACATAACTAGTCAACACTGCAGCTTCAGACAACACCACCGTCTAGACACAAAACCCTGCTTTCAAGTACGCCCCACTGAATACTGTAAATACCCTCTCTTCACTGACACCAATTATGGGATTAAGCCAGTATCTGTGTACACACTGTTTGAGACAGATCATATTGTCACACAGCAGTTGGCTGATCCACACTGATATTTCCGTTACAATAAAATCAATCATCATTCATCTGCATAGTTAGGAACTTTGAAAAGCTGAAACCATGGAATATTCTTTTTTCAGGTCCTTTTCTACAGTACGCACAATACAGTGTAGAGATACCAAGAAATTAAATGCAACCCTGAGATATGAAATACTCCTATGTAAACTTGCAAGAAGATTCCACACACTTGCGTATATATTTCAAGACAGAAATGGTATATACATAGACAGTAGTACAGTTGTGCGATGGTTTGATGGTCGCCTTGTGACCAGAAGGTACTTGATTCATACACCAGGCCAGCAGCCAACCCAACGATTTCACTAAAACGATAGAAGTTGCTCATTCACCCAGTACATGGGTGCATCTTGGAAGAGCCACTTAAACCTGTTGGTCCTGTCTTCAATGTCACCTGCAGACTGGATTAATTCCACCCGAGTTCCCCCAATGGTGATCAACTGTCGCCACAAAGGCTTGGCCTACTGTACAGAACCCTGGACAGACTCCACACTGGGTTATCCAAGGCATAATGTAAACCTAAAATTATTTACTGCTAGAAATAGTTAGCAGTGGTGGGGACACCTTGTGTAAATATAATACTCAGGGTTTACATTTTCAGCCAGGTGTTGGATGTGCCAGATTTATACCATGCCGTTGCACGTCACTTTTCTTCCAAAACAACGTATCACACTATCCTGGAGATCCTACAGCATTGGTAAAATGAACAAGTAAACACATGTACAGTGTAAATTTCTCAGTTACCACATTTGTTCCAAAGCATACCAAAAATAGTGTATCTATAACAAATTAACAATACACGCTCCAATGCTATTGAAAATATTCTAATACAGGATCAACTAATTATTTTGATTTATGTTAACAAAACAGTGTATCATTAAACATCTTTAAACTAGGTCAGGCATGCATTGTCATGGATACATGATTATTCTGCAAAAACAGTTATATGAAAAATACATAGATCCTGTTTGCATATGAGAATTGAGGCTGTCAACAAGGTACATATGATCAGTTGGATGTGCCCGGATCCAGGGATCCATCAGAGACATTGTGCACATACATATGATTCACTAATGCTCCCAGTCTATAGATCGTCTCGTCCCGGCATGGGGAAACGGAGAGCGAATGCTTCGACCTCCGACCTCACAGCGGCAATCTTCTTCTTGATAGCTTCGTCCTCGTTGAGTTTGGCCTTGAACTCTCGTAGCGTGGGTCCCGCCTGCTGCTGGACCTCCTGTGCCAGCTTGATGCCTGCAACACATCGAATACATGATGATCCCCTTGTCTTGAAATAAAAGGGTGTTGAAATAGCATTGTTTTTAACAAACTGCCAGATATGAGTTAATACAATCGTGTTGGTTTGTCAATATTAACCATTTGCTACATTGATGTTATATTTTAGTTTTATATCTGTGGTGACTCTTAAGGCTCACTTAACTCCTAATTTAATTCAGCAATTGTACATTTTACAGCTATTGTGCATTACGACAAGGCCACATATCTCTATGAATAATTCACGTGGTATTTCGAGTAACAAGACTGAAGTGAAATGAGCCATGTCTTTCAGGCTATGTTATACAAGAACTTCTTCGTAATTACTTTATAAAAAACTTCAATTAAGAATAAGTAAACTACTCCTATAAGCTGCATACAAAGACACACTGTATATATTATTATAATTAAACATCACAAAACTGACCGACCAATAAATGTTGTCATTATCACCCTTGTCCTGGAGCATTAAAACATACCCTGGTCGACAAAGTCCACAACCTTGTCGAAGTCTGCCTCGACCATGTTTCGAGACGTGAGAGCTGGAGAACCCAGTCGCAGCCCACTTGGCTTCAGGGCACTGCGGTCTCCCGGACACGTGTTCTTGTTCACCGCAATGTTCATCAGCTCGAGAACCTTCTCCGCACGCGCTCCGTCCATCTTCATGGGTCGAAGGTCAACCAGGATGAGGTGGTTGTCTGTGCCACCTAAACAGACACGTTCAAATGCAAGTTACAATTGTGATAAAGTCAAGCCTCTATTTTATTAGAATCAGACATCAATCAACATGAAAATTGTAATGAGCACTGTCGCTTTCCTAATTATTGAACGACTTTATTATTTCAAGTGATTTTACTAATGAACTAAAACTTTGTTTAGATAATTACTGTATTTAAATAAAGCCACACTGACCACCTGAGATGTGTATCAACTAGAAAGAAGGACCTAGATGAGACGATGGTGTATCAACTACAAAGAAGGCCCTACCTGAGACTATGGTGTATCAACTACAAAGAAGGCCCTACCTGAGACTATGGTGTATCAACTACAAAGATGGCCCTACCTGAGATGATGGTGTATCAACTACAAAGAAGGCCCTACCTGACACGATGGTATACCAACGAAGGCCCTACCTGAGACGATGGTGTAGCCGCGGTCTTGGAAGGCCTTACACATGCTGCGACAGTTGATGAGCACCTGTTGCTGGTAGGCCTTGAACTCTGGAGCCAGGGCCTGCTTCAGGGCCACGCCCACCGCTACAACAGACAGCATCTGTCAGCAGCGGCATAAGTTGTGTTTTGTAATCCACGCAGCTATTCACATTTTCATCAATTAAATTGTTATTCATTTTACAAGACAACAAAACAAAAACTTCTGCTCCCAAGAGATTCATATCTCCAATTGTAGACATCTTCAAGAGAAGGTTGGCCTTGTTTAGAAAATCTAGCACACCTTAGCTAGGCTACTGATAATAGAGACCATTTGCAACTGTAATCAAGTGTGGTTACTGATGCAAAAGCCCAACGCCGACTTAAGATTTGGCGTCAACTCTAAATCTCAAGTTGGCATCTAGCAAAATACCATTATCTAATTGCTTAGTAAGCGGTTCTATGGTGAACTCCAAACAAAACTGAAAGTCTATTATAGTTGGAAACTGGTGTTGAACCACAAATCTGAGGTTGGCCTTTGATGGGAACTGGAATAACTTTACTTCTGCATTCAATGCTTACAATTGTGTCAGCTAATGGTGTCTAATGACTCCCGGACATTTCAACCAGATACTGAACTCACCGAGATTGTAAAGGTGACGATACCTGCAATGGCGTGGTTGTGTGGGCCGCCCTGGAGACCAGGGAAGACAGCTTCATTGATCTTCTTCTCCAAGTCATACATTATCTTCTCGCCATTCTTTCCAATCTTCTTCACTCCTGACAGTAAACGTGGGGAAATGTTGTAATGATATCTGCAGATGTGTTTGTACAGAGTTGTGAAAGAACATGATTGAATGAACAATATTTTATTTCTGAGCAGAAATAAATAGAACTGAATTGCAATACTTATGAATTAAATGTAACACTTTATTCAATGTTAGCTGACTAAATATTTGATTAATGAAAACAAAATATTACAGCAAATTCACATAAAAGAAACAAGGAATAATTCTGAGTATGCAGCAGAACTAGAAGTTGACCTTTCCGGAAGAAGATCATGCCAGAACGAGGACCACGCAGAGTCTTATGGGTGGTGGTCGTGACGATGTCGCAATGTTTGAAGGGGCCAGGCACCAAGTCAGCCGCAACTAGCCCACTGATGTGTGCCATGTCAGCCATCAAGTAGGCGTTGTTCTCATCCACGATCTCGCGGAAGCGGGTGTAGTCGAGACTGCGCGAGTAGCAGCTGACACCTACACAAGGAAGAAACGGAGAACTTATGTTTATGTGATGCTGGATGTTTTGATAATCCGACAAATACAATGCCACAGCACTGGCAGACTTCTGTTTATGACACTTCATACACCGTCTGATTGTCTGACAAACACAACTTTTTCTCATCCCACTTCCAAGAAAAAGATTTTCACATTCGTCATGTAAATGTTGTAGGTATTTAAATTTAATTATGTTTAGCACAGTTTATTAAATATTCATCTGTGATGGTGACTTTTGCACATCTCGGTTCATAGCATGCTTAACGAATCTGGTTTGTTACACCTCCGAGTTTCATTTTGGTTTTCGAGGACTTTGCCTGCCATTACAAAGGTTTATATTACAGCTATATGTTGATGACATTTGAGATAATAAAAACATAGAGGCACGCACACATTTACACAGAAGATGTTCCAAAGACCGGAACCAACCTGCAATGATCATCTTTGGCTTGAAGAGTCTCGCATTCTCTGCCAGTTTGTTGTAGTCGATCAACCCTGTCTCGACGTCCACCTTGTATGGCATTGACTCAAAGAAGATGGACGTAGCCGAGATCTTCTTCGACGGAGTCATGAACCCGTGTGACAGATGACCACCGTCCGGCAGGTCAAGGCCCATGATGCGGCCGTGTGGTTCAACGACAGCTGTGTACACAGCAAAGTTGGCTGGAGTGCCGGATAATGACTGCACATTGACACCCCACTCATCCGGGCTCAGACCGAACAACTCTAGCGCCCTCTTCTGGGTGAGTGTTTCCATCTCATCGATGTACTCATTGCCGCCATAATACCTAAACTCAAAGTAAAGAGAAGCTGTAAATGATTCACACAGGAGTGTAACCTTATCAATGAAAACATCTGACCTCTGCCCAACCCAACTCTCAAAGTACTGGCCTCTGCCCAACATAGCCCAATGATTACTGACCTTTGCCTAACCTGATCCCCGGAGTACTTACCTCTGCCCGACCTGGTCCTTGGAGTACTGATCTTTGCCCAACATAGCCCAATGAGTACTGACCTCTGCCCAACTTGACCCTCAGAATACTTGTTGTTGAGGCATGATCCCAAGGCCTGTAGCACCGCCTTGCTGGCAAAGTTCTCGCTGGCGATCAGTTCAAGGCCACTGCACTGACGATGCTTCTCTCGCTTCAAGATGGCGTACATGTCAGGGTCAAGGTCACTGATGTCATCCTGCATCTCCCACCGCGTGTCCTTTGACTTACTCATGTCTGTCTTGCTGAAAACATTACACAGGCTTATATAACTCCGTTGTGGAATATTATTGAAATAAATCAAGTTAATTCACTCTTTACATGTACTTTACTACATGCACGTGCATAATTTTGTCATTCAAATATAATTTAATTTTAAAGCTATCAATTCCAACTGGACACAAAGTTATGTACATTAAACTTTTTTCCTGATGTGCTTAGCTCACTAATAACAATGATCACGTAAGTGTACACTTCTTTTTTGATGTATCAACACAGGCACTGTATCAGTACATGCCAGTAGCAACTGGATCAACTGGATAAAGCTGAGCAAGTAACTATTACCATCAAGTATCCACACATTTCTACTGACCAACCAAGTGACAAGTAAACAAACTTTACCCTCCCCTAATGAAACACATGTTTTGAGATGACCCCGTAAATGTTCACTGCAGTTACTTATGAGCGGTTGCCAATACATGACTGATAGCCTTGACCTACTAGAGAGACACAACCTAGCCTGTTTAGACAGTAGTAGACTGGTCCAGTTTTAGAACATTTAATCACACCCAGCTTGTAATAGCTTAGGCGGTGTTCACATACAACTTTAATCCGCATTAGGATACGGATCCCAATTCGGGTAGATCAATATGAACACCCTTAATTCGCATTAAGCTACCCGAATTTTAATGTGGGAAAACCGATGAATTAGAATTTGGCTAACCGAATTAGGATGCGGATCAAGCCAATGTGAACGCTCCGTGTGGTTTAATTCGGCAATGGCACCGCTGCTACATGGCAAAGGGCTGTAGTCTCGTGCAGAGTATGACCCGCACCCCAGTGCAGGAATTCGGTTGGCACTTTAATCCGACCTAAATTTGTGTTTGTGAACATGGATGATGCTCCTTTGGCAATAAAAATCCTGATATAACCTGTCGTGCTACTTGACTTTGGTGAAAAAATTGTGCTCCTGGGCTACTGGATATACCACTGTGTTGCATCATGTGTGTTTTATCATGCTATTGCAGGAGGGGTCGTGTCTGAGTATCAGACGTCTTCCAGTGCATAGAGGCAAACATTGATATAGTCATTATTAAATTAACATATTATAAATGATGCATGAAATTTGGCACTGTAAATTAAGACTGGCCAATGCAGTGATAGAAGTTAGTAATCTGAGGCAGGCGTAAGATACCATTAAATATTAACACATTTGTAACATATTATTGTGCCCAGAATCTGTTTCGACACACTACATTTTCACTGTCTGCATGGTTAACGACACACTCTGACAATGTCTGTGTGTTGCATGTTTTTTATCCAGTCACTGAAAACACGAACCAGTGGGGCTGGTTTAATGAAGCATACTTATAGTTGCACAAATACTTAGTGGCACGCGTTTGCATAAACTTCTTTGTTTATTTAAAAAAACATGTAATTTACTACTTAAGACAATCATCTTAGCATTAAGTGTGAAGTACAACTTTGTCACACTTGAAACTGACCCTGGAGGGAGCACATTCTTGAACACTGAGTCACTGTCTCCAGAAGGTGCTATGAACTGGCCACATCAACACAACTGCCTCAAGTGATGTTGCACTACTGTGCTGGCTTCAAGCAGACAGGTCAATGTCAACAGGGCAAGAAATGTAGGCCTACTTGATTCGTAATCATCCAACTTACTTCTTTTGCTGAACTTATCATTGAATCTGGAGATAAAGGCTTCCATATTGCATGAATAAAAGTAATTTGAAAAGGGGAAATTAATTTTTTGCATGAACTCCAAGTGCTAAAGAATAGTTTCATAATTTATTGCAATATGGGCAAAGTCCTCTCCCAGCGTGCTGGGTCCATGAAATGACATTGATCAGCATACAATTGTAAAATAATATGACAATATAATTACAACTCTCAAAATTCACATGCTGGAGCATGCCATATTATATATATATGTAATCTCACTCATCTGCAGATTTGGCTGTCCATAAACATAGGTTTGTTGACAGCACAAAATTGCACTGTCATCAGTGTTGACAACAAGTAGCACCAGCAGTGATTTGTGTTTACAGTATAGTCTATTGACAATTGACATTCCGGTGGGTATTCAGTATTTGGACAACAATGATAATGGAATCCCCGAATCAGTGAAGTGTGACTTGGTAAACACAAAACCTGACCTCAGCTCAAGCCAGCCCAGACCAAGGCCTCAATTTAATCAAACATCAATAGTACAAATTCATGATGAAACATGGGTGACAACATCAGAGGACACACGTAGTGTCAAAACACACAGCACTTACATGTTTTTGATCAGAGTATACAAGGGAGTGGTTCCTTTAGAATGGAAATAAGCAAACATACCGATATTTAAAAAAGGTTCAAGAAACAAGTCGGAGAACTACAGACCAGTGAGTTTAACATCAGTGATCTGCAAATTATTAGAAGGGCTTAACAAATATGTTCTTTTGAAGATATCACTAAGTGGGCAGACGAGGGATCACCAGTTGATATCATCTACTTAGATTTTCAGAAAGTTTTCAACAAAGTGCCGCATCAAAGATTACTCCTTAAACCAAAGGCCCACGGCATAGGAAATGGTATAATTAACAGCATAGAAAAATGGCTGATTGACACAAGACAACAGGTAGTACTTGATGGGGAGGCTTCAAACTGGAAATCATAGGGATCAGTACTGGAACCTATGCTATTCTTAATATATATATAAATGATTTGGACGATGATATAACATGCAAGATGTTGAAATTTGTGGATGATACAAAAGGATATAGACAGCATTTACAAAATGATCTTGACAGGTTGATCAAATGGTCTGAGAAATGGCAAATGTTGTAAAATTTTGGGAAATGTAAATCATACACTAAATGCCTCCACACAGGACATGGGAACAAAGATGAATACTATACAATGGGGGATACTGTACTAGGTACTACTGTAAAAGAAAAGGACTTGGGGTTAACCATTAGTGATATGAAGGTTTCAGAGCAGTGAAGAATTGCAGCTTCAATGGCAAATCAAATCTTTGGATTAATTAGGTGCAATATGGTGAAATAGGCATATAAGGAAAAATAACTAATAATATACATACTGCTGCACAAAATAATAGTTAGGCCTTATTTAGAATATTGTATCCAAGCGTGGAGGCTACATCGCAAGGACATATGCTAGAAAGAGTACAGAGGAGAGCGACTAAAATTATACAAAAACCGAGGGATCTTAGTTATGCAATACGCCTAAAAGAATGTGGTTTAACAACATTAGTGACCAGGAGATTGAGAGTAGATCTGACAGAAGTGTTTGAAATATTGAATGTTTATGAAAATATTGATAGAATTTTTTTTTTCTCAGTTAAAATCTAGGACTAGAAGACATGAAGTTACATTAGTAAAGGAGCAGTGTAGATTAGATATAACAGTTTTCATTTTCACAAAGGACTGTAAATTAATGTCACAGAATGGAACACATTATCTGCTGATAGTGTGGGTGCTAGTAGCGTGAATATGTCAACACATATACTTACCTTACACAAATTGGTCACTCACATAAATTGGACATACCGGAAATCACGTTTAGATCTCGCCGCTAGAGGCATCAGTAGGCTATTTGAATACAACGGGGTATGCGAGAGTTGGCAATGTAAACAGGAGGTCAAAACCGCAAAAATTGAAAGAAATTACGTTTAATTAAGTATGTGATTATATATTCAGAAATATAATACAACATATTAAGCATACATGATGTGCATTCGCGTATAACAGCGTCTTTCTATGCTTACGTGATAATAATTCGTTAATCGGCTGATGCGCTTTATCGTATTAAGCCACGTGATAAAACATTACCTTTTATGGAATATCTATGGTACGCCTGTCTTGTCATAAAGGCTGGAGTAATAGTAACGAGTTACTAAACATGTGAAATAAATGTAATATATTAATATTATTTACGCACTACCAAACCCTGCTGTGTGGCAAGTAGTCAGGAAGAGTAGTGTTTCAATATTTAATCAAAATAAATGTTCAAAATATTAAGCTAAAATATAAGATTGTGAACACTGCATATGAAAAGCAAACATTGTCAATGCTGGTGTCATCAATTTACCATTAAATGTTTTCTTTTAAACAAACCTCCTTGTCGTCATTAAATAACTTACATTTGCTCAAACACTCATCAGAAGTTAGCATCAAATATTTTCAGTGAATTCTACTATATACAATAAGAGGGGGTGCAGGGGGGTCCTGGATCACAATTCACAGTGAAAATATTTGGGTTTTCACATTTCACACTGAAAAATACCATTTCTTGTTTCACAGAGATCAACATTTTTAGTCACCTGTCGTCAATTTCACGAAGAAAGTGATACCTCAATCACGGTTCACAAGGGAAATATATTTTAAATCACGCTTAACGCTGTTGCACCTGATCACGAATCACAGGGATAAAAAAGAGCTTTCACGTTTCAAGAGGAAATAATTTTGCTAATCACGGATCACGAAAATACCCCCTGCACCCCCTCCAATAATATCGCCAGGAAAGCTTACTATAAACAACAACGCCATGCAGCGGGCGCCAGCGGTCCCGTGACATAATTAATCCAGTTTTTGCCAGTACGGCTTGCCATAACAGCCATGACCAATTTGTGTGATAGCGTCGTTTTGTGGAGTGTGCTTTTCTGATTTTACAAATGTAAGTATTTCCCTTAAAACAAAATGTTTAACAAATTGTTTGCACAGTATTGATTAAACAACAGCTAATAATTTAGAATATTGAAACTGTTCGTAAAGATTTGATTTGTTTTTTGTGCAAAACGGCATTTTCTGTTAACTATGACCAATTCATGTAACACCAGTATACCTCAGAAGGTCGGGATATACTTAGATAAAAAGGGTTGGATTCCCAATAAGCCAAAATTAAGGCTTCCTTGTCCATCTGCCAGGTTAATTCTCTGGGTGGCAATCTTGTTAAAAGATGACTCAAGTCAAGATGACTCGATACTATACTATAGTGGCTGTCACAGACACAGATGCTTGTCACTGTCTCAGTGTCTGTGACAGTGTTGATGACGATGTGTGCACGACGTGAACCCAATTAAACTATGTTAAAGCAATATGTTTAGTATTTTACAGTAATCTAGACAGCACGTGTCTCTCTTTTATATAAGCCCTCTGTGCTAGAAACTCACGGTGTACTGATAAACTTACCAAAGTCCACGCGCCTACTCCAACGACGTCCTAACACGTAAAGATGAAACAAGCGCGGCAAGTGCGTATTTTTATACCACACGACTGACCAATAGCTGAGCGTCACACATTAACCAATCAGGCCGACTAAATCATGAAGCAGAGCCCTCTGTCGTTTAACTGAATACCAATCACACAGTGTCGCCGCCTATCAAATACTCAATCAAACCTTTTCTTATACGTCGTCTGCCCAAAAAGAATATACAGCAAGAGGAACCACTTCGCTGTTGTTAGAGAAGCCTGCGCGCGGTAGCCGCCTCCGGGGGCGAGCGAGAGAACTATTCGCCGAAAGTGAAACGCGACAGCACCACGTGCACAGAATTGTTCAAACTCTAGAAATAAATGTTCGGAGGTTTTTTCATTTTCAAAAAAGATACCGAAAAGCATGTTTAATTGGGCACTGGTGACGTTCGTGATATTTTATAGCTGATTATATAATTCGAAGAATTCATTTGCTCAACGCGCCCATCCTACGCCGCCCGCCTACGCCGACTACGCGCGGCCCCCGCCCCGGGCTACGGCTACGTATAGGCCTACACGTACTCACTAATAGTTGCTTTAGCCTTTAGTCAGACTTTAGTTTAGACATTAGTCGAGAGTAATTGAATGTTTACCTATATGTAGCAATTGGCTGAGGAAGAGAGTATAGCATGTTTTGTCTGTAGTGTACATGCAATATTTAGGACTTCTGTTATAAACAAATTCTGGGTAATTTTCAGTGTACTCTGAGTCCGACTGGCGTTACAAGCGTGTCAACGGGCAGTACCGCTATTTCAAACGGACGAGAATCCGATACAATTAAGATTTAGACGACTTGCAACTTGCATATAATATGTAAACATACATGTTGTTCATATGTATGTGTGAGCGCGCGCGCGCGTGCGTGTATGTGTGTGTGTGTGTGTGTGTGTGTGTGTGTGTGTGTGTGTGTGTGTGTGTGTGTGTGTGTGTGTGTGTGTGTGTGTGTGTGTGTGTGTGTGTGTGTGTGTGTATGCGTGCGCATATGCGTGTGTGCATGACTGGGCCAATTTGTACAACCAACAAGTCGGCTCCAATATTTTCAGACAAGTTCTTTAGTTGCATGTGGTCTTATGTCCGGGTACAAAAAGAAACCTAAACAAAGTAAGCAGTTTGCCAAAGTACAATGCTAACAGTACAACTAAACGTAGATACAATATGATTATGATGCGTGGACACATGTCACATAGCACTCATGCGCAATATATGAATCCAGTATAATGTAAAGTAATCTAAATATATATAATTGTCATACAAGTTATACCAGGAATACAATTGTATATAAATCAACAACACAAGTCAAATATATGCATCTAACATATGCAATAATTACATAATCTGGCTACCATGACTGTAATGACCATGCTCACCCCAACACTGCTCTGGAGGCTCATTAATGAATCTCACATCATTCATTCGAGGCCTGGCTCCCTCCTGCGCAATGGCATGGTGCAACAAGTCATTTATAGCAGAACACGGATAATTATTTAAACAAGTATTGGAATTCCATATACCTATACTACTTTGTGGTTACTACACAGTATACATATTCTATGACTTGTTAAATGACTTAACCAAACACTTGGCCAGTGTTTACAATATAGCTACACTATCCAGGGTGGCTCCCAACTTATTTTCAAGTGTCAGTCTCTAGGGATCGAATATCCCCACACCCTACCCAGCCAAACCCATAGGGTGATTAATCGTGAGGACATTAGACTCACTCACTCACGGCATACGTGCCAACCTTCAGTGATACACACTTGTAAGGCTATGGGCAAAAATCCACAAGGCATCCATAAGCGAGCTGCAAGTATAGCGAAAGAACAATACAGCTTATATCTAAGGTACCGGCGTTAACAACAACACCTGTTCACACAACGCTCTTTATTGATATTCACTCGTCAGACAGATGCTCGAGCTTATTCCCATAGCACGCGTGCTTTGCGTCGCCGAGCACCGCCGGCGGCACCTCTAACTGATGACAGCAGCTGTCAAAGTGAAGTTTGCCTCGTAGGTATGATGTGGTTGTTTCTGGGTGTAGGTTGCTGCGAGAGTCTATGTACTTTTCTTAGCATGGAGAATGTCCGTTCCGAGTAAGCATTGCTGTGGGCCAGGCTGAGTAGTGCAGTGTAAACGGTTGCGATGGTGGGAAAGCTCACTTCCCCCATTGCCGTATTCATCGTCATCACTGATGGCCGTCGACTGTAGTGACGACAACATCGTCTTCTAGAAGCTGGAGGTCTTCAAGACATCCTTTTCAGTCGTTTTCGTCCTCTTACACTTGAATCGCGTAGCGATCTCACTATCTGAGAACATTTGGCGGGCCAGGTCGATAAAATGGTCCGCCAAAAGTGCGGGCAGGTTGTGTTCGGCCACAAAGAACGAAAACAATACCTCCGCTTTTGTGGTCGAGTCGGCGGAGTTCGTAGACTTGGGCTTGAAATAGCTGGTTACGTGCGAACGCTTCAATTGTCGCTCGTGCGTCTTGGATTTAATGTACTCGCGCACATCGAACACGCCGGAGGCGGCCACTTCAATATCTCGACCACAGACAGTACACCATGCGTGGTTGCTCCCTAACTTGCTTTCGCTGATGATGCCTTTAAACAGGCCATTCCAGCTGGACTGATACGTCCCGGCATACTGCTTCTGTTTTCGCTTCTTTGCCAGAGTCTCCATCTTCTTCGCCAGAGTCTCCATCTTCTTCGAAATTTACACGCGGTATGAATTTTCGCCAGTTGGTTTGCCTCGCATGCTCAAAAGGTATCTGCAGTGCAATCTGCGATATATTCTTCGCATCTCGCCAGACTTCGATTAGCGCATTAAACTCCGCTAAAATTATCGGGACAAATGGTCGTTTCTCGATTCAGGAAGGATCGTTTAGTTAGACGATAACGAGTCATATAAAATAATAATAATAAAACAGTGAAATACACGACAACGCGTGCTAGCCGTAATGAATTTGTCCTACGCTCGTAAGACCGTCAAAACTTAGAAAATGGAAAGACCTACGGGTGATCCGTAAGAGTTGGTATGTAGTGAAAACCCTTATAACTAAAATTAATAATTGCTTTAAAACATCCATGCAAGTTTAGGTCTAATGATGGACAATCTTTCACTTCACAATGTGGTATAATTAAAAAAGGGAAATAACACCTTAAAAGTATTATTGAACAAGTTGACACACAAAAATTAAATGTCTCCTCCTTGTTGTGTGAAACCTGAGCCAGCCTAGCCCACAGTTGCTGTACCAATGCTTGGTCCAAACACATGTGACCAGTGTCTCTGGAGATATTTTATATCATACTGTATAGGTAATTGGTTAATCATAGTAATTAATTACTTCAATATAATTATAACCATCACCTTGGCAATGAAATCATGAAAATGTAGTTTAACAAAATAAAGAATGTAACAGTAGCCATCATCTACTTAGCATATGGTGCCGCCATATTGTGGCTGGTAACGACATTAGAATATAAATTAAGATGTGTACTGTAGTGTTCTTGCACAACACATAGTGTAATAGCGTATATACCCCTAATCTATAATGGGACTAACCCACATACCATTAGGGCCTATAAAGAGTGTCCACCCAGTTAGTCACTAACAGGAACAGCGTTAGCGATAGATCGAGCAACCGTATCTAGCATACAGTATCGTGTATGTGTAATAAACGGATATTGCTAAATACAGTGGAGTTGTCATTCGTATATAACGCGGGGACAACACAACATGTACGTTTTCTTAATTAGCAAGTCAACACGTATTACAACATAACTATGACCCTACGCCGCCCCTCTTCTAACCCGCACCGGCCAGCGTGGAAGGGTAGGCCAACAACATCGGCATGCAAAGTACAATGAAGCTAAGAACCCCAGTCCCCAGCAACATCGAAAGGGTATGTGACCAAGGAGGCGGTTCGGGTCAACTAGGGCTACGTGCAGGGGGTGCTAAGAATCTCTGGGTCAAGAAGAGCCGCCGAGAGAAGGTAAGTAAACTGAAGATAACAACATATAACGTAAGAACACTACTAAGAGATGAACAGATACAAGAAATGGATGAAGAACTTAGGGAAACAAGGTTGGTATGGGATGTGATCGGGATCGGAGAAGTCAGAAGAAGAGAGGAACGCTTCACTACCTTACAAAGCGGCCATCTACTATACCATTCCATGGCGAACAACGGCCAAACAGGAGTAGGCTTTCTCATAAACAAGAAATGGAGAGACAACATAGTGAGGGTTAACAGCATCAGCCTCAGATTAGCCGAACTTGCGTGCGTGCGTGTGTGTATATATATATATGTATACATATATATATATATATACACACGCACACACACATATATATAGACACACACACATATATATATATGCACGCACGCACGCACGCACGCACAAGTGTCTCATTATTTAGAACTCTTGTGGTGAGCTAAAATGTGGGATATGTTTCTGTCTGTTCATTCTTACACTCAAATTGGCGGTTAACGACAACGATGCGGCTGTTTCAAACGGACACAAATCTTTTACGATTCGGGATATAAAATAAACCAACAATTTCTTTCTTTCTCTCATTCATTCTTTCTATATATTTTTTCTCTTACTTTCGTTCAGTGTACAGATGCCGAAAATTTAGCAGACGAGGGGGATTTCTTGGCAGACCATCAGAGTAGGTGTTGAATTTATTGATCAACATTTTCCTTCATGTTGTCTTGAGGAACAATAATAACAAATTCACCACATCAAGAGAGAGAAACAGGAAAGTACTTAAATTCTCACACGTATGAAGACTTCAGCATGCATGCAGCTGTCATAGATCTGCGCCCAATATTTAATCCAATAGGTGGCAGCACTGGAACCATAGTTTACCTGGAATTTTGGTAAATAATCATTGACAAGTTAATTATTCAGTTACGAGTAAATTGTCATAAGCTTATACAAAACTTATGAAATGGTAAAACTTCGCTTATATTCAGTTAATTAAGCTGCATGAATGAGTACTTGGCTCTACACAGTGGTGGATGTTTGTGTACGTACAGAGTCTTTGTGCAATAATTGCAACACTGCTGAATGCTTCCCAGAAAAAGCGAGATGATGTTCGATTGTACAGATCTACAAAGGGGTAAAATGGTAAACATTGAGCAGTCCTAAAGAATCCGTACCACGCTATACAAGAACTTACCTTTCCTTTTTATTGGCACAACTTACACAGCAGAACAAAACACAATCTAGTTCACATTTCAGATATTTAAATTAACACTGTCTGTATTCGTTTCGTTTTTTGTGTATATATATGTGTGTGTATGTATGTGTGTGTGTGTGTTTGTGTGTGTGTGTGTTTGTTTGTGTGTGTGTGTGTGTGTGTGTGTGTGTGTGTGTGTGTGTGTGTGTGTGTGTGTGTGTGTGTGTGTATGATGTATGATACATATATTCACATAATTGGGGAACCGTAATGAAACTGCTGAGTAACGCAAGAGATTCTCGGGAAACTCCACTGGATTTATTATGAAGGTTTGTAGTGTGACCAAGTGGACAATGCACCAAAACACAAATATTTTGGTCGCAGGCTTGAATCCCACATGATGTTATTTTTTGCATTTTTATTTGCGGGCCGGTAATTTTTATTTGTAATATTAAATAATTTATATAATATATACCTTTATTAATTGTGCCGCATTCTGGAGCTCTTCTCAGCCGCATGCTAGTGTCTCTTTCCGTCAGCACATCCAATACCTCTGTATACAGTCTGATGCCAAGCAGTGTGATTTTTGGCCTCTGCCTCCTAGTTTTCAGAGCTGATGTCGCACGCTGTCAATATTGTAATTTTAAGAACTTGACATAGGTTGGTAGCGTCGGTGAAAGACTGCATTTAGGGTTACAATGTAAAGCTATGGTTGGCTGACTCGTGTTAGGGTTGTCCTGTAGGCCACTGATGGCTATCCAGTGGTTATGCAATACTGTGAAGAAACTGGAGTGCTGGCCTAAGGTCAGATTCTAAAGAACCGGGAAAATGTCATTATAGTTAGGGTAGACATGGAGGATTGTCGAATATAACGTGTAATATTTATAACATGATTTGCCGTTCCATATGAATAGATATGACGATACGGGCGTAAGTTTAAATGGGATAATATTACGGCGTTTAGTGATGTCGTTGTAATGAAGATTTTATATTTGTTGATTTAGAGTATCACCTATTGGATGGTGTTGAAATTGTTACAACGGCGTCAGCATCAGCAGGGATTACATGACTGATGCTAGGTAGTAGGTATAGGGTGGAGGTACAGACAAGTCCGGAACCCGACAGAGCAAAGAAATGTAATCTGGTATCTTCTGTGGAGAGAAACCATTATGGTGCGGTTGGCAAACATGAAGACTATACCCAGTGGTGGCTTTGACGTTGAATTTCTCCATGAAACAAAATTACATGGTCGTCTTCAAGCAAAATAACTTACAGGCTGCATTAAATGCTGCATGTGATTATTGCCAATTCATTCATGGCACCTATCTGTTAATACTAGTTAAACAAAGATTATTATGTTCTCTCGTGGAAAGGTCCGATCCCACCCAAACTTCTTGTTTGGATAAAATTAATAAGAAATAACTTATAGCTACATCTATTTGGGAACCAGTCTAAAATATAATGGACTGTTTAACAAAGCCATAACAAAACAAGTTAACCAAGCTAGGCGTGCAATGTTCAACCTCACAACAAAACAAGGAAGCTAGATTTACCAATAGACATACAGTGTGAACTGTTTGACCAGCTTGTAATGGCAATTCTGCTATATGTTAGTAAAATATGGGGTTTTCAAAATGTAGAGCAGATTGAGAGATACCATAGAAAATCTTCAAAAAGTTTACAAAAACTTAACAGGAACGTGTGTTATGTTTTTTTGGAAGACATCACTAAGTGGGTAGATGAGGGATCAACAATAGATATCGTCTACTTCGATTTTCAAAAAGCTTTCGACAAAGTGCCACATCAAAGATTACTGCTTAAACTAAAGGCCCATGGCATAGAAAATGGTATAATAAACTGGATAGAACAAAATGGCTGATTGACAGAAGACAACGTGTTTGTTGATGGGGAGGCTTCAAACTGGAAATCGGTATTGAGTGGGGTACCAGAGGGATCAGTATTAGGACCTATATTATTCTTAATATATATCAACGATTTGGATGATGATATACCAAGCAAGGTGTTGAAATTTGCGCATGGTACAAAAGTGTTTAGAAGGATTAAAAGTGATGGAGATAGACAGCATTTACAAGATGATCTGAAATTGGTCTGAAAAGTTGCAAATGCTGTTCAATTTTGGGAAATGTAAATGCCTCCACACAGGACATGGGAACGAAGATGTAGAATATACAATGGGGGTACTGTACTAAGTACTACTATAACAGAAAAGGACTTAGGGTTAACCATTAGTGATGATATGAATGTTTCAGAGCAGTGCGGAATTGCAGCTTCAAATGGAAACCAGATCCTTGGATTAATTAGGCGAAATATAGCGTGTAAGAAAAAAGAACTAATAATACCGCTGTACAAAACAATAGAGAGGCCTCATTTAGAATATTGTATACAAGCATGGAGGCCATATCGCAAGAAGGACATAGATATGCTAGAAGGAGTACAGAGGAGAGCGACTAAAATGAAAAAAAAAACTGACGGATCTTAGTTATGAAATTCGCTTAAAAGAATGTGGTTTAACAACACTAGAGACCATGAGATTGAGAGGAGATCAGATAGAAGTGTCTCAAATAATAAATGGTTATGAAAATATTAATAGAAATATTTTTTTCTCAGTTAAGAAAGATAGAAGGACTAGAGGACATGAAGTTACGTTAGCAAAGGAGCAGTGTAAATTATATATAAGAAAGTTATCATTTTCACAAAGGACTGTAAATGAAAGGAACAGATTATCTGCTGATTGTGTGGGTGCTAGTAGCGTGAATATGTTTAAAAATAAAATCGACACATACCTCAGAAGGGCGGGATTCACATACATCAAAGGGTCGGACTCTCGATAAGCCAAAGGATTTCCTTGTCCACCTGTCACCTACTGTTAATTCTCTTGTTAAATCTAGTTAAACATCGCACATTGTATGGTATATGGAGAAGTTGGCAGACAAAGTGTGACAACAATTGTAGAAAAGAGAATGATAAACTTCAGGGTACACTTAATTGAAGGCAAACAAAACAAGCTACCTACTATTATATTTAGACTGATGAAAAACTTCCACGACATAGGTAATTTTAAATCAACATGGATTTTTAAAATCAAGAGTATCATTAACGGATGTGGACTACCTAACATGTGGCATGATCATGGAAATGTAAGTATAAAATGGTTGAAGCATACCCTAGAACTTAAAATAAGACATCAACAGACAAACATGGCACAATGAAATTCATGTAAATAGGTTGTGTTAAAATTACATAATATTAAAAAATGAAGTAGGGCTCAAGTAGTATTTAATCTACTTGAGCTCATCTGATAGAATCAATTTATGTAAATTTCGTTGTGGAAATCACAAATTATATATTTCTGTTGGTCAGTATCTCCCTGGAAATGCTAAGAGGCTCTGTAATTTATGCAACAATGGAGACCAATGTGATGAATGATGTAAAGAGTGGGGCCGTGTATTCAGTTTTCATATGGTCGTTATACAATAACTTATCAGTGGGCTCTGTAATATGTTACACCAAGTAACAGGCTCATTTTTTTTATAAATTTAAATTCTTTATCATTAGTAATCGATGCAGTAGTTGAGATTATTTCTTAATCAATCTTTGGGTAGTTGAAATTTCCACGTAGCAGGACACGAGTAAAACATTTCTCACTTATTTTTACATAGTAATTTGTTACGGTTGTCATTGATCACAATGTTGCTGTTTGGGCTTCTTTAGAAAGAGCCTACGAGAAGGATATCCTTCACTTTCAGTTTCAAAATGCAAAACAGTGCTTCATTGAACTCAACATCAAACTGGTGTACTTGAAATGCCAAAGGATTGTGAATAAACAAGAACCCCCCCTACCTTTGCCTTTAGTCATGTTCACAGTTTCCTTATAATACCCTTCCAGGTTGTATTCCTTTAAGAACAAGAACAAGAAAGTTTTATTTAGACCCCCAATTACAATATATGTATAATATCAAATTAACGTAACATGAATAGGCATATATGTTCATATATACAAATGCAGTGTAATTTCAAATTAGGTGGGGTCTGTGACTCCTATTAAGACAATAACAGTCGCTCTCATAGGAGCCACAATAATAATTTGTTTCAACTCAATTTTACCCAAGGAAGTGCAAATGTAAATGTGCAGGAAAAGAAAAGAAACCGAAAAAAATGTGTAGGCTTTACTTCTGATATTGCTATAACATGTGGTGGAGTTGATCGAGAAGTTTTTTATTCTACAATTTAGTTCAGTCAGTTTTTCTTTTGTCAGTACATCAACATTTGTATAGCATACAATTATTTCTTCTGTACTGGCACTTGCAGTGCTCGGGTTTGGTTGGTTATTTCGCCCTTTTATACCTTGATTATTTGCCTTTCTCCTGGTCGACCTCTTACCAGGTAGACAAACTTTGTTGTCTGTTCCTGTTGTGTTTTTCTCTTGTCTCCATCTGCAATAATCGTTTCTTCTATCTACCAACCTTGTTCATGGCATGCTTTGTAATCATTCCACTGAATGGCTCACCTTTGTTTTTCAGTTTATATAAGTTTTTCATTAATGAAACTTTTTTGTCGTCATCTGGGAAGGTTAAAAGTCGGGGACGGCTTGTTGTTTCCTATGTCTCGGTCTCCTTTGCAGGCTTACTCCCTAGTCTCCTTACATATAATGTAAACGTTATTAAATTAGACATCATTAAACAAGTAAACATATCCAAATATATTAAATACATTTTCGTAGCTTACATTAACAGATATATCACTTAAATTGTGTATTCTGAGTAATTTATGTATTTATTGAATGTCGCAAATTTGACAGCGCCGCATTCAACAAAGTATGGCTAAGAGGTCCGTCAAGTACACATTTTATTAATGTATATATACTTATTAAAAATTATGCATATCCATAAAGCATATTGTACACTGAACTCTTCAACCAATATATAGCTGAACTATTAAATTATAAGCTCTTTTCGCCGGGGTCCCGTACTGAGCGTCATATGCACTTCAATATATATATATATATATATATAAATCTCTGGAATAAACATGCTCAAAACCATCGAAAATGTAAAATAAAATTCTTAATAATGGCACCATTTTATTCCTTTATGCCTAAACTGTTTACTCAAACAAGGATAATCGTAACATAAAACGCATTAGTTGCGCAATAACATATCAAAACTTTAAGGAGACCTGCTCCTTTAAGGAGACCGACACACCGTGTTCGTCAAGCCATTTCAATTCAACATAATCCGTGTACTGGATCGCGCATATGAGTTTGCGTCATTTGGTGCTGTGCTTCTAAATGTTGATACAATAGTAGAGGTGGTTTTCTGTTGGAATGCTCTCGTATATAAATGTGATTTTCGGAAGAGCATCCAAATTTTATTATATTTTACAAGTTCGTTGTATGGAATATGTTTGAATTAGTTATTATTTCAACCATGCCTGCCAGTTGAAAATAAAAATTGAATTCTTCCAATATGTAATGCAAATTTGGTGTTCTGTTACAGGTGAGTGCCGGCGGTTTAATATGGCAGGCGAGGATATATACAGTTGGGAGCTTAACACTGAAAACGTGGGTTTATACGTTTGTTCAGATAGTTTCGTAACAAGTATATATTGTATTATTTTTATGTCAAATGATACAAACATACGATATTATCTCGTTTATTAAATTTCAGATACGTGTATGTACCATATGGCTTTTTCAAAAATGAAAACAATATATTTGTGACTGAATGCTGTTAGAATATTTATTGTAAATGCAGACATACTAAGTCATTTGTTTGTTTAAAACTGTTGAACTGTGTTGTTTGTGACAAGAGTGTTTTAGTATTGTGTGTGGTAGGTTCGATGTGTAAATAAATTTGTTATACAAAATCTATCTTGTTACGGCAAGTGTTCATATGATACAGTGAAACCCTGATAATCTAAAAATCATAACATCAGGACATAATATACCTTACAATAAACATGATTAATTTCTTTCAAAATCCATACAAATAGGTTGGTGATTAACGTCCGTACTGTATGAAACATGTCAGTTCAAATTGCACAACTAACAAAAGTACCTGGTAAAAACAGTTTGGTATTATCCAAAGTTTTGCAAACAACTACACATTTAATACTTGCAAAATTAACTATTGCATTACAGCAGTATATGCATATATATGTTAGATACGTTAAAGGGAAGAATCATTCAGTAGATAATCTAGTGATCACCTCATTGACGATTAGAATCATGATAGAAATAAAACATTATTAATTGTAAAAAAAAAAATAGTATATCCATCCCTTTGGATGTAGTCCACAACGCGTTTCCAATACTTAGACTTAGACGGATAAGTTATTTTCTACTCTGCATTTAAACGGTGTAGTCTTGTCACAGTTTGATATTTCTGTTAACTGTAACTGTGCATGGAAAGAAACTATTTGAATCCGTTGGTTTTACCTGATGGGACAATGAAACTGATGAGAGTCACGTGATCTTCAGGTGGGCCGGGTAGGCTTTTCAAAAGTATGCCGGACTGGCAACGATTTTGTGGTGTAGTGTTTTGTGAAAGACTGGGGATCATGCGAATTTCTGTCTGCTCTAAAAGGTTGGCCAGTCTAGTGTGGCTAACATCCTATAGGGACACTGGATGTTAACTACGTCTTAAGTACACGTATTCTTGGAAGAAAATATTAGCGACATAAATAATTTAAAAAGTCACTTGGCCTACACACACGTTTTATCGAATGCTAATGTAACAAGATTGTATTTTCAGCGTATACTTAAACTTTTCTAAATTGTAGGCCTATACAATAATAATATTAACACTACTGCTACTACTAGTAATAATGGCCTAACTTCTTTTGTGCTTAAAACCTCGAAAATCAAGTTCAGAGGTGCATCAATACAAAACGGTTAGTCAATCTCAGAATCGGTACTATTAAAATTGTCAACACATGGACGTCGAAACGGGGGGCGGGGCGGAGAGGGCTTTGAAACCCCTGTATTTTGAGTAATTATATTTTTTGAACTGTGTAGATGTTTTCTGATGAACGTCATCCGAATTGCACTCTCCGAGCTGAAACTACATAATGTCGTGGTTGATCTCTGAAAATCTTCAATTATTCTTCAGTTAAAGCTGACAGCAGCATGAGGCACCGGCCATAATTTTGAAACAGAACCGCGAAAAATCAACGACAGCAAATTTCAGATGTCATTATCGACAGCATCCAAATGGTAAGCGAGACTCCGTCAAAAATCTGAAAAATCACCGCGAGAAATCGTCAAAAATAACCCCTAAATCATGCCAGACAACAGCGAAGTGTTAAGGTTCCGGCTAAATCCCAATATTCACCATGTTCCGACATCTCTGTCGATCATTATGACAAATAAGCGACTCAAAACTTGCATAACCATGTTAAATAAACATAGGGTCTACACGATATTTTAAGTACACGGTAACAGTGGCGGAATACCCAGTAGGCACTATAAGCAGGTGCCTAGGACAAATGAAGGTTAGGGAGCCATGAAAATACCCGAGCGTACTTTTTGTAGACTGAATATTCCTGAAACCCAGCTAGCAAGATACAATTTGACTACTGCATAAGTTTCATAGATACTTCATTGGCCCATTGAGTTTTTCAACCTAGGAATAATTCTGATGTAAGCCTTACATGTTTGACATACATTACAAAGGTGTTACGTTTACAGCACCCTCTCCCCCCGTCTTCCCATGACATGATCCGACAGCGAGGTCGTGCTGAAGCTCCGACAGCGAGGTCGTGCTGAAGCTCCGACAGCGAGGTCGTGCTGAAGCTACGACAGCGAGGTCGTGCTGAAGCTCCGACAGCGAGGTCGTGCTGAAGCTACGACAGCGAGGTCTTGCTGAAGCTCCGACAGCGAGGTCGTGCTGAAGCTCCGTCTCAAGCTACCGAATATACGTTTCCTTCCGGAGCCAGTGGAGGTTTTTGTTAACAAGTCGGCAGGCAACTGAGGGGGGGCGCTATTGGAGGTTTTGGGCCGTCCCTAGAATCTAGACTACCCTCTCTGGATCCGCCCATGGGTCTACCTAGGGCCCACAAAAGTGCTGGGCGCATGCCTATCCCACACATGTCTTAATGCGCCACTGCACGAAATATGTATAATTCCGTTTTGGAAAGGTAGGCCTATATATAGTTATCATCTCGTCGTTCTTGTTATGCTGGATAATCAGTGGCATTGAAATCATGGCGGCGCACGTTGAGTGACTCACAGTAGCGTTTGACGGTTCCATGTATAGTCCTCTTTTTTCAGCGACGTAGATGGAGTGTTATAAATCAGACTCGCTTTCACGTGACGATTCGAGCGGACAGACGCACAAACGATCCAGTGCCGCGCCTGAATAGCGGCGGCTCGCTGGCGTCTCTCGGAAACGATCGCTCGTTGTCGCTCCATGATCACCGTCCGAATCAAATGGTCATTACTTTCACGTTGGTATTACATGTGAAAGACCAACCGCCGAGTTCCAACGCAATTTGAGTAAGCCAAGCCAAGCGTGACCAAGGCATACGTTCGTCATTCAAGCGTGTACACTCCGAAGCCAGCTGCTGACATTATTTGACGGGTAAACGGCTGGGTTGCATGTTTTTAACGTTTGACATTTCTACGCAAAACGACAACGGTTGGATGGGTAGAGTACGATTTATGAATTATTCAATATCGTTCACTGTAATGGAATACCGCAGGGATTATTATTTGTATAAGCTTACACCGCCGGCGCACGGCAAATAAAGGAACTGGCAACAGACTGGTGCTTCTTCAACCGATGTCCAAGTCAGTCTAGGACACCTCGGAACCACCTTCACCCGGACTACGCCTGGTGCTATCAGCGATATCGTGTGTACTTTTTAGCGAGGTCCTCGAGTGTGGGATCGTTGATTGGCATTGAACAAACACGCGCGGAGACGGCGTGTCTGTTGAGGTACGCCTGGCGCCGTCAAAGCCGTCGGTATGTCTAAGGAGACGAATGTCCCTCGCAGAGACAGTGGGAAGAAACACATCGTGATTCCCCAAACGATCGTCACTTCTCCCAACAACAGCCTCCCCGGGGTTGACGACAGGTAAGGTCATGCACCTAGCGAGTAAACTAACAAATGACCACATCAAACACGGTATATTTGTTCGGCCAACGAACAAATTCTCGCCGTTGGTTCAGAGGTACCAGTTCTGTTCTCGTTTCAACAAATAAAACCTTTTGATTTGTGATTCAGTACTAGTGTATTTTTTATGACAACTACTGTTGACAAATAGGGAACTATTTTCTGGCAACAAACGCGATGTTCACTCTCTGAGATGTATGGAATTATGGATATATATGAAAAAATCAAATCTAGAGTTGTTTAGGATAATTGTAACACCACACAATTAATTATTTATTTTCATAAACAGCTAAAGCCATGTTGTGATATTTCAGATAATTTAAACGCTTTAAAAAGGTCACGATGCAATGTGTTAAGTAACACCTCCGACAGAGGCTTCTTTGGATGTTTGACCCACCATGTTTCTCTGTTTTATTCGCTCTCTATCCGCCCCACGCTCTCTGCAAAGCTTATTCCCGTCCACTCAGTGATATGGTCTCTTCTTGTGTCTGCCTCTGTTGCGTTCTCGTCCCATTGTGCCCAGCAGGCGTGTTTTGGAAAGGTCTGTCGATACAATGACCAAATTATTGTGGTTTTCACAGAGAACAACTCATGATCGGAATAATTCGTTTGCTAATTGCGTACACTGTGAATGCAATAATATATAATAAAACAAAACTGACGAATATCTAACACATTTTAGTTAATCTTGGTAAAATAACAAAGAAAGGCTAGCGCATTACTCGAGTAGTAAACTTTATGGTAACGTTTGAACTAAGCTGTCGTGGCTGGAAGAAGGTAAAGAAACAGAAGAGAAGAACGTATAAAGCGTTTTGGTCTTGAGCTTAAGCGGTCACCAGGCACGGACACACGCATGCATGCATGCACGCACACGCGCACACACCCCAACGACTTCACACAACACACACGCATGCACGCAAACACGTACGCAAACATACACACATCACCCACCCACTCACACACACGCATACGCACTCTCTCTCTCTCTCTCTCTCTCTCTCTCTCTCTCACACACACACACACACGCACACGCACACGCACACGCACACGCACACGCACACGCACACACACACACACACATATATACACACGCACGCACGCACGCACGCACGCACACACGTTGTTGACGAGGGACTTAGAGATGGCTAGTCGCAATCCCCGTCTGGTCAATGAATTGCTCATTTACTTGGCGCAATGTCTGGAGTCTTCCACATACTTGTGTCTTCACAAGTCCACCAATACAAGTGTATCATGCCAGCTTTAGTAGCATTGAAGGTTTGCAGCTTGGAACCGGCCAAACGGTGTTAACGTCCACACTGTGGATTATTCCTGTATGAGTCTAGAAATTCCGTCAGAGCCGAATGCGTGTACCCTATTGCGGTAAATAATTGGGTTAGACCAATGTTTACCGTGTCTACAAGATACGCTACAACAGCCCGCCGAATGTCGCCTTACAAATATAGATATAAACGATACAAGGATGTGATCGCGTGTCAAGCCAAAGTTTGACACTGACCTCGTGAAATCCAAATGCTTTTGTCTCTGAGAGTAAAATAGAGTTCCATTACGTGAGTGTAATGAATAATTTGCGAATCCACGGCAACATTAGAAAGGACGCTTTATCACTGTGCGTGTAGGTCCATGTGTACGTGTTTACACATTGAATATGTTAATTAATATTTCTGCTTCGTTATTGACGAACAATCAACTGTTGCCGAGTCGGTCTTAAAAGCACGCGGCCATATTTTATTCGGAAACTTTGAGGATGATGAATCGATGTCACCGTTTGATATCCGGCAAGCAGCTAGTGTTGGACCTAGCTTGCCACAGTAACGGGCAATACATCATACCAACATTTGTTTTTGCTCGAATAAATGCACCCTTTGAGATCAGTATAAAACTGCGTCTAAAATATGTGACTTATTGAACACAAGTCTGCGTGGTCGATCAATGGCATTCAAGTTTATCCCGAAAACATTTAAATATAAACTATGCAATGCTGTATTATTCGTTTTATTTTAAATTTTAAGCCACAACATCGTGTTCACACTGCAAGGTTTTGGTGTAAATAAAACGGGCAACTGAACGTCACCGTGGCTATGTGAAATAACGACGAGCATAATCACGTGTTGTTAGTGGAGTATACCTTTTGGCGTGCATTAACAAATAAAATAAATACATTACGTACAATTACTAATACAAATGCATAGGACCGCCATATAAGTCCTCCTATAAATACCAGTATTTCTAAACAGAAGGACATGAAGATGTGTCAAACGTTGATTGGTTTCATCATAACTCATCGTTCATTGATTTAATAATATTATATTTATGGCTGCACATTTTCTTTTGTAGATCTGTTATCTAACTCTAGTTTGTTAGGGTGGTTGGTGCGTATAGACGGTGTATGGCGCTTTTTTACGTTTGGTTCTTAATGTAATAGGAATTCTGTCTGAGCCGAATGCAGATATCACATTGCGGTACTTAATTCGGTTAGACCAATGTTTGCCGTGACTACGTGACACGATACAACCAACAGCCCAACGAAAGGAGCCTTATATAGAACATAAACGATACAAGACTTTCAACGTGTGCCAACGCAAAGGTTGACACCGACCTTATGAATTCCAACCAGAAATTGCGTTACGTTACTCAAGTGTAATGAATAAATTACGTGTTTGCAGCAACACAAGGAACGACGCTTTCACAGTGTGGCCTATAAAACATATACGTGTCAACACATCGATTATGTTGATACATGTTTATTCCTTAGTTATTGGCGAATTATTGACTGTTGCGAAGTCGCACCTGAGTGTAGTTGACTTGCGGTTAATCGAACACAATAATGCCACAGTTTGACGTTCGCTGCAGGAAGCATCACGGCCATCATTGATCCGCCGACGGATACGTGGAAGTGGAACTCTTGTGACACAAGCGTCACATTTGACACACTGCTAGAGCGTGGAAGTTTCGAAGTATCACCGTAGAACAAGACAGTACAACTTAGCGCTTCCCTTCATCACGCAGTTCTCCAAGGACTTTGGTCTCCGGAGCTATGTGTGATCCACAGATGACTGCACAACACAGTGTCTTCCTCGGCCAGCAAGAGACTACTACTACTACCGCCACAGAATGACGCTGTGTCACACTGAGTGAAAGCACGGACAAGGAGATACCCTGGTCTGGACCCTGTGCAATGACCGCTATGTGACGCTGTGTCACACTGAGTGAAAGCACGGACAAGGAGATACCCTGGTCTGGACCCTGTGCAATGACCGCTATGTGACGCTGTGTCACACTGAGTGAAAGCACGGACAAGGAGATACCCTGGTCTGGACCCTGTGCAATGACCGCTATGTGACGCTGTGTCACACTGAGTGAAAGCACGGACAAGGAGATACCCTGGTCTGGACCCTGTGCAATGACCGCTATGTGACGCTGTGTCACACTGAGTGAAAGCACGGACAAGGAGATACTCTGGTCTGGACCCTGTGCAATGACCGCTATGTGACGCTGTGTCACACTGAGTGAAAGCACGGACAAGGAGATACTCTGGTCTGGACCCTGTGCAATGACCGCTATGTGACGCTGTGAGCTGTAATACATATAAGAGACGAACGTTCAACCCAGTTCCAAAAGCAATGTCCACTTCATGGATGTCAGAACGACCACATCTGTGCTGCAGGGTTGTTCACGGGATCTTCTGAAAGGAGCATGATTCGTTTAGGTGCCTCTTCGTGACTGCACGGAACAAGACTTGATTCATCACGTGTTGTACACATTGCATGCCAGCAAGATGGCTGCTCACAACACGCGTGATCGTTGCACTCGTGCAGTTACGAATGAAAATAGCTCATTAGACGCTCTGTAACTACCCAATGTACCTGCTACCAAGATATATGGATGCCACTGCTGTTATTGCAGGATGGATTGCTTCCGTACATCTTCCTTACTATTCGGTTTCCTATAAGAAACACTAAGCAACTATGTATTATGATGCTTCCAATATGTCCGAGTCAATATAGTGGACAGCAATTCACACAACATAATTCGTGTAATCCAAGGCAAACAGCCATGGAACGATCTTAGTCAACCTGAACGTGATGATCTGTCTTTCGTATTGTTCTAAAGCTGGCTTTATACCTGGCGACGTCGTCACCGCGACGAGGCAATGTCGTTGCACGCAACCTGATTGCACAGTCTGATCGCCTCATGTAAATACTACATAGCTGCGATTATATATTTTTTTCAATGCCATCGCTTAGTCGCCCCGACGATGTCGCTTACGATAGAACTGGCTCTACTTTCTGGCGACCGTCGCCTCGTCGCAAGTAATCTGTCCAATCGTAGTAAACACGCGTGACGTATCTAGAAATAGAATAGCCTTCCCTAGAAATTATGGCTGCATTGATGCGTAACGGCACGTGACTCCTTGTGGTCACGTGACACTTCCCATCACAAGCAACTACATTGCCTCGTGTATACACACAACCCATATCGCTTGCTCAAATAATTATTTACCGACGAGGCGATGTATAACGCAAGCGATATCATTCGGCCTTGACATTTCTTAATGATGTCAACATCGCCTAGTCGCGGCGACGGCGTCGCCTGGTGTGAAGCCTGCTTTAGTCACCTAGATCGTCACCTGCAGCTCCAATTGCAAGTACTGGACGAAGACTGGAAACTGAGGACTTGCTACAGGTTGGTCGCACATTCGCATTTCAAGAACGTTACACCCCCCCTCATTCAGGTTGTTGGTGTACTGGCTTTCTAATGGAGCTCTACGTGTGATTTCACCAGTGATTTAAATGCGTGTCACGTGAAA
>OZ023210.1:2467511-2472511 GCA_963995525.1 Escarpia spicata
GAGAGAGAGAGAGAGAGAGAGAGAGAGAGAGGAGAGAGAGAGAGAGAGAGAGAGAGAGAGAGAGAGAGAGAGAGAGAGAGAGAGAGAGAGAGAGAGAGAGAGAGAGAGAGAGAGAGAGAGAGGAGAGAGGAGAGAAGAGAGAGAGGGCGTGCCAACCTGTTCGGGCATGCCTGCGTGTTCGTGCATGCCAGCGTGCGCATGGCGTGACTGGCATGGAAATAGTAATGTGTTTGCACGAACACGACACGAACTGGGTTTGGACTACGGGCCATAATAGATGTTTATAATACCGCTAAATGTTTTCCTGTGCGTGACCGCGCATGTAGCGAATCGTTTCTTGATTAGTCTCCGATGTTGCACAGGCACGCAAATTATTCCTTATGATCACGTATAATGACGCCGCACAATACCCCCGCAGTCTAAGTAGGCCTACTTGGATTGCGAGCGGGTCAGCGCCAGTGAAAGGAGCCATATATATGTGAATACAACTTTCACTAATACGCAATACCTTTGAATCGTTGACGAGCGTCCTAGCCGCTGGCACTTTGCCGTTACTCACATTAGTTCGGTCTTCCCGAGACGTCATACGTCGTGTGTCCAAACGTTTGTGGGTGCTGGCACTCCACACTCGCTTCTCCTCACAAACTGTCGATCTACACGGGAGCTGCAGGGGATTGGTACTGGCTGTGCTGACGGTTCGGTGCAGTGAATTGCACCCTTGGTCTGCATCAGCTAGAGAGCTCGACTTCTGATATGTTCAAGTACATTAGAAATAAAAATAATCACACCTTACAGAAAGTGTTAACGATAGGTTCGGTGAATTGTAAATGTCACGGAAGCGTAGCGTAACTCCTCCGTGACTACGGGTGAAGGGGTGCGTAAAACCAAACGTATGTCCTAGACTACGGGTATGTGGTCCGTGTATATACCGTCTTTTCCTTTTTCGTTTTGAAATTGGCGAACGAAAAACGATAACAGCAAACAATGTTTGTTTTTTCGTTTTTCATATTTGAAGTACGAAAAACGAAAACAATCTACTGTTCGCGGTATTTCTAATACATGTTAGACAAACAAAATAACGATAAAAACAAACCGTTTTTCGTTTTCACAGCAACAGAACGAAAAACCAAATACGACTGTAGCGACACTCGTTTTTGTACTTAGGAAGCTTCGGCTGCCATACCGCTTCGACTAGGGGGCAAAATTTGCTGGATTCGGCGGGGCAATTCGGTCGCATTGGTGGCGTTTAGAAAACAAATTCGCTGAAATTGCATCGTCGACGACATGGTATGGTTATTGACGCGACAAGTACGGGCGAATATTAGTCGTTCCAGCGCCGTTATTTTATGAAAAGGTTCTACTATTAAATTAATTATACTCAAATTTCCGTGGGTAAGTACTTTATTAGTTATTATGTTTAACATAAATACATAATATAAAACCAGTATTTGAAATAGTACTATTATGTGAAAGTGTTTGAAAATCTAAATTAAATAAGATTCAAAAATGACCCATATGTTAACAAGTATGATCAAATAAGTAAATAGAGTTGATGTTGTACATTCACTTTCATTAAACAATAATTAACAATAATGATCGTACTTAAACTCACAATGCTACTTTAAATTTACAAATCTGACCGGCAGTGAAGTGACACGCAATATCCAATCAGTTGCTCATTTCTAGTTCGGTAGTATTATTTTTAAAAGTCACCTACCGTTTCGCAAGTTATAGGTTACTTCTAATTTGTTAACGTTTTATGTTGATGTGCTGCCCGTTCATATTCGTATCCTAAAATAGCAAAAGTGCTGCCTCTCTACAAAACTAAGGAAACACATCAGCGATCTAACTATTAGCTATTTTCGAAAGTACTTTTTCTCTAAAATATTGAAAATACTAAAGTATAATTGGCTGTTATATTTTGTTAATAAACGTAACATTCTCTACAAATACAGGTGTATAAGTTTTAGTTTTCGAAAAATAAATATTCATTGTGTGTGCGTGTGTGTGCGTGTGTACATGTGTGCGCGTTTGTGTATGTGTGTGTGTGTGTGGTGCGTGCGCGGGTATGTGATTTTTATTTGTGTATACAATGTATTGTAAAATGTTACAACATAATTGATTTTATATCTTATATGACTACTCGGATGGAATATTACATGGCCACCCAGCTGGTGGAATGTGGAATGATACATAAATAAAACGAACATATACCAAACCACTTCATTTAAATTGTGATGGTGTGGAAGTTAGACAAGGAACACACACACACACACACGCACGCACACACACACACACGCACACACGCACACACGCACACACACACACACACACAAACACACAAACACACAAACACACAGACACACACACACACACACACACACACACACACACACACACACACACACACACACACACACACACACAGACACACACACACACACACACACACACACACACACACACACACACACACACATACACACACACACATCTGGATTATAGTTAGACGTTGGGGCGTGATTTTTTTTAAACGAAGCTAATATTTGAACAGAAAACGCTACAAATTAGGGGTAACATATTACTTGCGACATTGTACATGATTGTTTGTAATAATACTATCCAAACAGAAAGGAGGTACTGATTATATCTTGCACCAGAGTCAGATTTTGTTAATTTAAAGTTGCATTGTAGAATGAGCTATTTGTTGCCATATGTATCAGATGACATTTGATATGTATTTGATCAATTGTGTTTTCGCCAAAATTACCGGTGGCCACATATTTTCGGCGAAATATGGCATGCGGATATGTTGTTAATTGTTTACGCCGTTTTATCCTAAAATTGCAAAGTGAACAAGGCTATATGGAGTTGAGGAAAGTTATATCAAGTGTGTGTGTATATATATATATATATATATATATATATATATTGTATGGGGCACGGTGATTCACTGAACAATTTAATTTAATTACAAATATGGGCGATCTCAGAATGCAACGTTTAATTCGAGTATGTTTCGAAAAATACTAATCTTTGCATTCAACTCAATATGCTTTACTATTATTTAGATTTTCAAGCGCTTTCACGTAATAGTACAATCTCAAATACTACTTTTGTTTTATGGATTTCTGCTAAATATAATTAAAAAAAAAAAGTAGTTTAGCACGGAAATTCGAGTATAATTAATTTAGTAGTCAAAACTGTAAAAAAGACCAATATTCGCCCGTACTTGTCACGTCGGCAACGACGCAATTTTGGCGATGATACAATTTCAGCGAATTTGTTCTCAAAATGCCACCAGTGCAACCGAATTATCCCGCCGAAGCCACCAACTTTTGCCGCCTGGCTGAAGCGGTAAGGCAGCCGAAGTTTCCTAAGTGCAAAAACGAAAAACGAGTGGCGCTACATTGGTATTTCGTTTTTCGTTCTGATGCAGTGAAAACGGAAAACGTTTTACGTTATTTTGTTTTCTAACAAGTATTTGAATTACAGCGAATAGTAGATTGTATTCGTTTTTCATTTTTACTACTTCAAATATATGAAAACGAAAAACGAACATTGTTTGTTTTTTCCTTTTTCGTTCGCCAATTTCAAAACGAAAAAGGAAATGACGGTATATACACGGACCGTATGTGTACTGACAAACAGTCTGGTGAAGGCCGAAACAAATGGCTAAACGGTCAATCCTCATATGGTCAACAATCCACATAATTAGTGGTCATCTTTAAAGACAACACGTAGACAGCTTATATCGTTCTCTTCATGTTGGTTGGTTGTGTCCATAACTGATCATTATAATAACATAATATTGCTCGTTCGGTGTATATTTGAGGTCTACATCCCTGCAGCTAGGTTGATATCGCCCATAGTCAGTTGAAAGCGCCATGCACTCTACAAGTTAGCAAGTGAAAGTAATGTTGAAACTCATATAAAAAGATAAAAGTGTCTGGTTGATGGAAAGAAATATATTAACTAACTCCGACGTGAATGCTATAATAATTGGGCGATGATCGGCTTCAGATCATAGGTGGCGTTCAACATTTGGAAGTGTATAATTCGCTATACGAGGGGTTAGCCGCTCTGGTACACACTGTATGAATAGCAATGTTCGTATTCGGCATAGTTGCGAGTAATATTCGGTGCAGTCCAGGCAGGCATAACACAGATATATCATTAATGGTCGGCTACGACATTTGTAAGGTAATCCCATGGAATGCTTTAGATTATATCCGTCATGCTATATTTATGTAATTTATCTATATTATTGTTTGTACCTATTGATGGCTATTTCTCAAACACCGTAAATTCATGTAATTGGTACACTACACAATTCGCGAGAAAATGAGGATTTCACATACATTGTTTTCGTGCATGCATGCATCCTTCTATATAAGATTTATGTGGATATGTTTTAAAGTGAATATTCTGTACTACGTAATATTCTACTGGATCTGAAGTATTCAATGGATGCCAGGAACAGAACCCGCGTCTTTGATAATCGACACATCAGATCAGATACAAAAACGAATTGTCAACAAAGCCGTTGTTGTTGCCGGTATATGTCTTGTTCTGTTGCTAAACCTATTGCAACAGCGCTTGTTAAACGCAGACTTGACTATTGCAATTCCCTCCTTTGTAATATCGCTAGCAAGGATATCACAATACGTCAGCTTGTCCAAAATTGTCTACCAAGAGTAGTTACAAAATATACTCGTTTTTCTCGCTCTGTACCGCTTTTAAAATCTTTCCATTGTCTTCCTGTACGATATCGTATAGTATTTAAGATGTGTACCATTACATACCAGGCACTGTCCAGTAAGCAACCATCTTATTTGCATTCACTGCTTACTCCTGTAAGAAAACCTATCCAGCTTCTGACCTACTTTTTGTTCCTAGAGTCAACACTAACATTGGAACTAGAGCTTTTTCTGTTGCTGCACCAACTCTTTGAAATATGCTCCCTCTTAGTGTTAGATCAGTTGAAAATATTACAAAAT
>OZ023210.1:2477511-2681805 GCA_963995525.1 Escarpia spicata
AATTATTTACTTTAGCTTGAATTAATGTTGAAGGTTACCTTTTAATTGTTATTTTGGATTGATATTATGGATGAGTGCAACGATCTCTGATTTCTTTTAACACATTGCTTCATCTTGATACTCTTGTCATGATTCAATAATAAACAAACACACGCACTCACGTATTCACACGCACACACGAACGCACGCACGCACGCACGCACACACACACACGCACACACACACATATATATGTGATCCTAAATCTCGTCCTATGCGATTCAACACTGACGACAGTCCAGAAGCTGTACATAAGCAAACACTTGTTGGTAGCGGACTATGGCCGCCGCCTGTGTCAGGGCGACTACACGGACGTACACACAGAGACCGCCTCAGTAAAACAAGCGACAGACTTCGCAAAGCAACAAGGAAAACTCTGTATATGGCCCGAGACAAGTCAACATAACCAAATAAAGCCTGTTTACACGAGCGATCAGCGCTTCAACTTAAACACAACATGTTAAACACCTAACGTCAACAGTCACTTAGCCTAGGCTACGAATAAGGTAATACAATGCCACGGGGAATGTCATCTGTAAACGAAGCTGGTGTGTGTATTGACACCATAGATACCTGGTCAACTCTTATATGTCCGTCCGTTGGCGACATGAAAACACAGCAGATGGTCACAGATAGTGCTGACGCTTTGAAGAAGACCATTTATTATCGACATCAGGACGTATTCGCACCATGTATAGAAGGCGACGTTTATTGTTCTAGTGAGTACAATCTTGGCTAACTGTACGTATTATACATGTTATTATGTGTCATTCTCGGTGACCAAGACATCTGAAGTTTAACGATGCATTCAATAATATTTTCCGAAACTTTGCTAAGCGATAAACACCCATCCTCTATTCGATCTTTTTGCTCTTTACGTTTTAGATGTAGTTTTTTTTACTTACGAAAATATAAACATTTGTTTTTTCTCTGAGAAGCAGTTTTGTTCAATCTTGTTAAATTGTGGAACTCTGTGACGTAAACGTTAGAGCGTCGGACTCTTAATCGAAAGATTCTTGGTTCGCCTCCTTCTGCTGCCCTTTCGAATCTTCGGTAAGTTTGTTCACTCCACGTTGTCTCGGTTCACTTGGCTGTATGAATGAGTACCTGGCTATAGACAGTGGGTATTGGTGTACGAATATTCTTCACGCAGTAATTGCAGCGTGGCAGAATGCTTCCCAGAAAAGTCGAGATGGTGTTTGATAGAACATGTTTACCACGGAGTAAAATGTAAAGCGCTTTGATCAGTCGTGAAGACTGGATACTGCGCTATATAAGAACTTACCTTTTGTTGGACACGACACGTTATAAATGAAGAATTTCCACAAAAAATAATAGGACAACAAATTCAATTACTGGAAGCCACCAATAAGAGATGGCTCCCTTATTCCAAATAAATAGAGAGAAGCATCAGTCAGACTGAGAACAACCGCCATTGAAGGAAACTTTCAAAGAATACAGAGTTAAAGGCAGCCAATTAATAGTACATCTTTATTGTAAACAAACGGCTTCACACACAGATCCCACAGTCGTTTGCAAATGACACAGTTGTGTAGAGAACCGTGGTTGTCAACGGCCCCAGTCGTGGCACAACAAGACGACGACGCGGAACAATGGAAAATATGACCAAAGAGGTTGTTAACTTGATCCAATGTTTCTGTTCTTGTCCACTGCAACTGCCTATTGCCGTCTGTTATTGCCGCTGATTATATGGCCAATTGTAGTGTATTGCTACTGTTGCCCAAAGCTGCTGCAATCACCCGTTGCTGTTGTTGCTGCAGTTTCCGCCACGATGACGGCGTGCGGTTGGAGGAGCAGCTACAACTGCGTCACCTCGAGCAGCTGCGGTTCTGGTTCGAGAATCACAGGTCGCTGCCTGCCGTGGCAAACGACACCGAGTCACGTCCGGCCTACCAGCGGCGGGGCAGACTCAGTCGGGACGACTTCAAACAGATCATCGCCATGGTGATAGGGTCACATGACTACGACCACCAATTGGATTCGCTCTTCACAAAGGTACAGGAAGTGACGGGAAACATGTGCATAGCACAGCCACCATAACGTGACCAGTGTGTCGGTGTTAGCAGATAAACAAGTCTTATAAATTTAGTTTTTGTCTACTCGAATTTATTATAAGATACCATGATTGTTAGCTCATTAGTGCAGTTGTGATTTTGTCAACTTGGTAATAAGTGTGACATGTCACTGTTGTCAGCTCGACAATACGTGTAGCATGTCAATTTGTTAGTTTGACAGTACACGTGACGTGTCATAGTTTTCAGCTGGACAGTACGCGACTGTTATTGTTGTCAGCTCGACAGTACGTGTGATGTGTCATTGTTTTCAGTTCAACAGTACCTGTGACGTGTCAATGTTGTCAGCTCGACAATACTTGACATGTTATTGTTGTCAGCCCGACAGTACGTGACATGTGTCGCTGGTGTCAGTTCGACAATACGTATTTCGTATCATAGTTGTCAGCTCGATAATACCCCACATGTCATTGTTGTCAGCTCGACAGTACGTGTGACGTGTCATTGTTGTCAGCTCGACAGTACGTGATGTATCATTGTTGTCAATTCGAACGTACGTGACGAGTCATTGTTGTCAGCTCGACAGTACGTGTGACGGGTACGTGGACTGGGACGAGTTCGTTAGCTACATCTTGCTACAGCTGCGTGAGGGAGACTACGGCCAGGCGAAGCAGATGCTTCCCTTCAACAGTGAGCCACGCATCAGACACATCGTCTACAACAGGGTGAGAGTCTTGCTTCTGCCTGCTTCTGGTCCAGGTCTAACCAAAATTGACTAGGGCCTATAATGTAAGTTATTACTATAACATAATGTGACATAATATTGAATAATAGTGTGTCATTTCATATAATATTACGTATTATTCGCTAATAATATGTAATGTTATCCCATATATTACCGAATTTCAACAGCCAATTTAATAGCGTAATTGCTAAATATACAAGGCTCATGTGCATGCCAGTCACATACATTTTTAATTAGTTATAAAACGTTTGCAGAACACTATAATTTGTTTCACACCGAATTGTGTTATTATCACATTAATGTAAAATTATAACCCACATCACGAGTATATATTTTGTTCTAGCAAGAAACAACCAGCAAGATTGTCGCACTCGATAACCCTACCAAGTACCTTACGGTATCAAAGGTATGTATGTGACGTAATAGGTATCACTGATCTCCTGGGTTTGCCTAAAGATTGCAGTGACATGTAATAATCGCTCTCTGTGTTATGTACATTCAATTATTTTAGAGAAAAGCGTATTTACTTGTACATTATTGGATTATGTGTACGCCTAAGCGCAAAAGACGAATATTTACAGCCGATTTATTCTCTTCTATTTCTAATACAACGCTGCTTTATAGCCTCAAGCTCTTCTATTTTCCTTATGTGTATAACAATGCTTCTGAGGAGATCAGATACAAGTGTTTAAAATATTGAATGGTTATGAAAATATTGATAGAAATATGTTTTTTTCAGTTAAGAAAGATAGAAAGACTAGAGGACATGAAGTTACATTAGTAAAGAAGCAGTGTAGATTAGACGTAAGAAAGTTCTCATTTTCACAAAGGACTGTGAATGAATGGAACAGATTGTCTGATGATTGTGTGGGTGCAAGTTGTGTGAATATGTTTAAAAATAAAATCGACACATACCTCAGAAGGGCTGGATATATGTAGATAAAAGGGTTGGACTCTCGATAAGCCAAAGGGCTTCCTTGTCCACCTGCCATCTAGAGTTAATTCTCTGGATGGCAATCTTGTTAAATCTTGTTAAATCTTGTTCTGTCAGTATATCCATAACCATTCAATACATTAAACAAACGTATACAGTTGTATTAATAGGTGTATTGATTTTGGTTTCCTCTTGACATCCTCGAGGTTTAACTCACACGTTACTGTAAGGTCTATCAGTCTTGGAACTAACTGAGTTTGTTTCGCCATCCAGGAGGGAGTCATTTGCGTGTGGGATGCCCACCTCCACCTTGAGCGGCACTCGGCCATGACGTGTGGAGAGCCCGGCACGTCGTCCTCCCGTCGACTCGTCAAGGAATGGGTGACAGATGCCGTCCATATGCCCAACACACGCAAGATCGTCATCGCCTCTACCGGCCGCGACTTGCGCTTCTTTGACGTCACTTCCGGTCAATACGTCGAGGAGAGCCATCTGTACGGTGGGTCAGCTGGACAGGGAGCACAGAGTGTTTGATAAAATTACCCTGCCACATTGAGATGATTCTCAATCGAGAGATTCTTCTTTCTGCCATTTCGAACATTGGGCAAGATCTTTCATACCGCGTTAGTCCATTTTCACTGTGTGAGTGTGCACCTGGCAATAGAAAGTGGTTGATATTTGTGTACGAATAGTTTTCCTGCAATAATTGCAGCATAGCTGAATGCTTCCCAGAGATAGAATAGGTCTGCTATGGGGTGAAATATTAAGCGCATCGAGCTGTCCTAAGGGCTGAATACCGCATTATATAAGAACTTACATTTACCTTTCTCTACCACAACATGTAAACATATTTTGTAAGTCTACCATCAACAACCATGCGACTGACTCAATCAGCAAACCCCATTTGATTGCGATACAGAAAGAGATACAGTTTGCCCTACGTGAGTTGTGTTTATTTTCAGCGCTTCCCCACGTCCCGACCTGCCTGTGTTACTGGTATAACACAAAGGTAAAACACCCGTGTTATTCTCGTATGAAATATATCTGGCAACTTACGCAAAACTAATGCAACTATTTACATGCATGTCCTTCACTATAAATGCTGCTGGGTCTGATTGTGAGTGGCAGCGGTCGACGAATAAGATCACGTAGACCTTACGCCAAACGGCCACGTATCTTATACTGTCATAAACGTGACTGAACATACACCATAAAGCAAACACTTTAGGAATGACCATAATCGGCCTGGCCGTGTGAATGAAAGGTTTTAACGTTCCATTAGCCAGCCGTTATTATTTGTGATGACCAGCAATGGGTTATTGTAGAAAATTATACGTTCTTTCAGGCTCGTTTAACCAAAGGTTCCTAGCGTGTTTCTCAAATTTACATGTTGCAGACTTGTAACTAGACAAACTTGGTAATAAAAAAATCCATGGATGCGTATTCTCCGAATGACATATCATAATTTGATGTAACGGTACCTAAACAATAACCAATCGTAACATTTATAAATTCATCAATATCTTACAAATAAATATACTTAACGAAGTATTGATGGATGCTGCTGGACCGTTGCAGAGCCACGGTAGCGAGTCGATCCTGCTGTTTGGGGACGACCACGGCGCCATCAACCTGCTCTACTTCATCGAGCCGCTCACGCAACTGTTCAACGCGCCGTTCAACAAGCGTCGACACGGCCCACAGCGCATCTATAGCCAGGTCAGTTGGGTCTGTCTACGGCGTCTCTTCATAGGTTCAACAGAAACCATTTCTGTCTGCGTGGAATGTACATAGCACATTGACGTGCGACCACCACTGTTCTACTGAGAAAAATTGCGAGTATACTTTTAAAACAGCACAAATTGTGTTGGGTCTCAATTGAGGAATAGACACAGGCGCATGTGTAGACTAACCAGTAAAAAGAAAGATGTTGATGCTGTATTTGCAGCTGTAATATTTGTTTTTGATGCCTGAGTCGATACATCGTAATATGTTCAAAGTAAGAAGCTTACAGTTCGCCTGGTGCTTCAAAGAGGCAGACATGCTGGATTGCATCAGTCAACTTGGGCATTGAATTGGACTATTGTCTGATACAGAATTATCGAATTCGGCAATTGCACATTCCTCTATCTGTATATGTGTTTGTCTCAGTCTGTCTGGCTGTTCCTCTATCTGTATATGTGTTTGTCTCAGTCTGTCTGGCTGTTCCTCTACCTGTATATGTGTTTGTCTCAGTCTGTCTGGCTGTTCCTCTATCTGTATATGTGTTTGTCTCAGTCTGTCTGGCTGTTCCTCTATCTGTATATGTGTTTGTCTCAGTCTGTCTGGCTGTTCCTCTATCTGTATATGTGTTTGTCTCAGTCTGTCTGGCTGTTCCTCTATCTGTATATGTGTTTGTCTCAGTCTGTCTGGCTGTTTCTCTATCTGTATATGTGTTTGTCTCAGTCTGTCTGGCTGTTCCTCTACCTGTATATGTGTTTGTCTCAGTCTGTCTGGCTGTTCCTCTATCTGTATATGTGTTTGTCTCAGTCTGTCTGGCTGTTCCTCTATCTGTATATGTGTTTGTCTCAGGCTGTCTGGCTGTTCCTCTATCTGTATATGTGTTTGTCTCAGTCTGTCTGGCTGTTCCTCTATCTGTATATGCGTTTGTCTCAGTCTGTCTGGCTGTTCCTCTATCTATGTTATGTACGTCTATCTGTATATATGTATGTCTGCCTGCCTGCCTGCCTGCCTGCCTGCCTGCCTGCCTGCCTGCCTGCCTGCCTGCCTGCCTGCCTGCCTGCCTGCCTGCCTGCCTGCCTGCCTGCCTGCCTGCCTGCCTGCCTGCCTGCCTGCCTGCCTGCCTGCCTGCCTGCCTGCCTGCCTGCCTGCCTGCCTGCCTGCCTGCCTGCCTGCCTGCCTGCCTGCCTGCCTGCCAGTCTGCCTGTCCATCCGTCTGTCGGTCTGTTGGTCTGGTCTGTCCATCTATCCGTTTGTTTACTTGTCTGTCTGTCTCTGTTCTGTCGATACCGACTAGTATCTAACGATGACCAGTCATACACAACCGGTGCACGTCTCGCACGTCCAAACGTGCATGTTATTTGCACTCCCGACTAACACTTCGTCCGCGCCTTCTGTTCCTTCTGCCGTCTGCAGGAGCTGCCGCAACACGGTCGTTGGGTGCGGCACGTGCGGGTCGAGGACGTGCATCCGGCCGAGCCCGTCCGCAAGCTGCTCTACATGGCCCACTGCGACCGCGTCATGTCGTCGAGCGCGTGTCCCCGCAACTCACTCGCCATCACCCACGTCGAGAGAAAGAAGAAGACGTATGTCTTCAAGAGCAACAAGGTTAGTGTGTGTGTTTGTGTGTTTGTGTGTTTGTGTGTTTGTGTGTTTGTGTGTTTGTGTGTTTGTGTGTTTGTGTGTTTGTGTGTTTGTGTGTGTATTTGTGCGTGCGTGCGTGCGTGCGTGCATGAGTGCTTGCTTGCGTGATGTTGCATGATCTCATATATCGACATTGTGCCCTAGACATGGCCTATTATCACCTGGTCGATGAGGTGTAATTGATGTTCGACTGGCAAACTACAGTCACAATCTAGCCACTCGAGCTGTGTGTTTCTCCAACAGGGCGTCGAGTGTTTCGACTACAGCCGGTCACTGAACTTCATCGTGACGGGCAGCCTTGACCACGTCGTGCGCGTGTGGAACCCATTCGTGACGAGCAAGCCGATCGGCGTGTTGGTCGGACACTCGATGGGCGTGGTCGACGTGGTCATCCACCACACGGCCGGACACATATTTAGCTGCTCCAAGGACGCGGTCAGTGCAAGCTACATACCCGCTAAGGATGGTCGGATAGGTTCGCTGTCCCAAAAAACGTACAGCATATGGAGAAATCTTCCAGCTAGTCCTCCACGTACAACTGCATGTAAACACCTGATGTCAATATTGTCAAAAGCACTTTCAATCTAACCCTAACCATAACCTTCAACCTAACATGACCATGTGATCAACCATGAAGCTCTCTCCGTTACATATGGGCAGTGGCTCGTCACCGTGTTACGTCATGGTCAATAAATCGCTACACTGGCTCCACGTAAAGATTGAAATATGCATTATTGCACATTGACGCAATTGCGGATGTAAAAGCCAAGCAACGAGATGGGTGATCTTGGCAACTACGTCACGACAGTTGAATCCGACGGTTACTAGCCCTGGTTGTGTAAGCCATCTTGGATCGGTAGACATCTTAGAACCAGTCCCCCACCACAGTATTGTCGATCCACTCGGTCTGATCTTTCTGTCCATAGTTTCCCAACAACAGTTCCTGTCTATCTTCCATCCTCCAATCTTCTCATATCTATCCTCACAAAGTTCTTCCAGCTCAGATATGGCCTTCCTCTTTCATGCGTCCTTGATGATTCAGGAGTTTCCTTTTAAGCTATTTGGAAAGGGTTCCCTCTACCTATTTCGAAACATTTCCTCCTACTTGTATGCGGCTAGTATACTTAATGTGGAGTATATTAAAAAAACTCAACCTCAGCGCAGTGTCTGCAGTGTGCAGAACGTCACCCGACGGACAGTGCTTCAGTGTATCCCGGCATACTGCAACATCCATGGAAACGAGGAAATGGACAAATAGACTAAGGAGGAAAAAAACTGGAAAGAGGAGATGGAGGGAGGTCACTTACGAAGAAACAAAACCAGCGTGCATCACAAGGAGAGGAAGAGAAATAACATCCCAGCTACAACGACAAGGGCACCTTTTACCTTCTGTCAAGAGTAGACGAGGTGATAATAGTGTGTCTGAAGACTGGATACTGCAGACTCAGGCACCAAACTACACATTGGATAAACCGGCATGTGTCCCTGTGACACAGCTCCAATTACAATGGGACACATCTAGCAAGTGTGTCCAACACACGAGAACGAGAAGACGAGAACCTAGCCTGTAGAAACTTCACTAAAGAAAAGATCTGCGGTGTACAGCGACCTCTACACGAGAAAGAGGAGTCAGAGACTGAGTGAACGATGATGAAGAAGATAAAGTATTCGACGAAGTACCTCTACATTTGAATACTCATCCTCCGAAACCATGTCTCTAAAGTACACAAAGCTATCCACTAGCTTGATCTGCTTCCAATTCAACCTGATATTCAACTCTTCTCGCTGGTGTCCAACACATCCTTGCCTCAAGCCAATGTTAAATGGAGACTCTTCCAATATCCCAGATCCAACAGCATATCTTCCTGTTGTTTTCTCAGACATTGCTTCTACCATCCTAGCTTATGTTTCTGGCATTCCCACCCATCTCACAGTTGCTATCGCCATAACTCTTGGGACTGTGTTATAGGCCTTCTTCATGTCCAGAAATTCCAATGCCATTCTACCTGGCATATGCAACCTCTTCTCTACCAGCTGTCTTAATGCTAATTCAAATCCTCCCATCCATATCGTATATACTACCTATTAAAAACGTAATAATACTTGTAATAATTATATGAAATATTGTACTTGAAACTGATGACGCCACCTCTAACTGCCGAACGCAATTAATGAATACTCGATCGACAGACACGCTGTCATTTAATCGAATATTTCATGCACGACTGGTCGTTTCAGCGGCAGTACATTTAATGCCGCCTATTAATAAATCAATCCGATGTTTACTGCGCCACAGATGCTGAAGGTGTGGGACACGAAGGATTACACGTGTCTGCAGACCGTCTTCCTCAAATTCCCCACCAACCTAGCCGGTCGTCTCCCCGAGTACGGCCCCTTCGCCATGCATCTGCAGGTAGGTGACATCGTATTCTCACCTCTAGTTGGTAGTAGTTTGCACTGCTATCGATGTTGACCTCCACCGGTTGGGAATCCAGGGACTTACAGTTGTGATGTAGACACTAAATGGAGCGACCGAGATGAACGACGCTAGTTTGGGCAACCGTCATTTGTTTAAAGCTCATGTCTTGCCATTCATTTGTTGGATACTTCTTGCCACTGGCGTCGGAACGTGGGGCGGACTCTCAAAAAAACCACCTCATTTGAGGTTCACCAAAACACCTTCATGGTCTCCCAAAACTTCGATTTGCATCCCCCGAGGCTCGCCAAAACACATCCAATCTCTCCACAAACATCAATTTGCCCCCCCCCCCCCAGGCTAACCAAAAACCTAAACAATCCACTAACCTTCCTTATATATTGGGGGCTATTCCAATATCCAGCCAGCCACCCACCCACCCCAAGCCCCCACGGTTCCGATGCCTATGTTTGCAATTTAGTTTAACTGAAATCGTGTGTCCTCATTTCGTTTATTGCAATTCGATAAACAACAATTTGATGACATTTTCTTTCGAGATAATTACCTTTCATTTGACCAAATATAAAATCGGATATTGACCAGGTATGACGTATTTATGCTAGTCTGCACGACTAGACATGGCGTCCACACGTTTGTCGCTCACTAAAAATAGGCGCCCTATGGACAGTCGGTTCACTCGTTGACTTTAGACGTTACAGCAACGTCTTCCAGTATATGTAAAATGTGATGTCATGCTTTGGATGGCTGTCATGCTGTACATCATGTTAAACATGTGACTCGGTTGTAGCCACCCCCCATTAACACACTGCTACTGGCGGCCAACGACTACATCGCCCTCTTGCGGGTGGGACCAGTGGCGCCCCCGGCGACTGAAGGTACCGTTTCACACCTGGCGCAATTGTACGGCGCGCTCTACAACGCCTACTACAAACAGGTCAGTGGCGCCATCTACCGGCTTTACTGCAAAGGCACCTTTGTATGGATCCACACATTGTGTTGTGCCGATAGCTGTGTTGTTCTGCCTGCGTGTTGAGATGGTTTACTTGGCACTGCCTGTACCTGACCACTCCTGAACTTACATTCGATATCACGTTAATTTGGGGATGAACTCTTTACCTGTCATTTGGGCATATATATTAGTACTGTTGTCTTGAGGCAATATACATGATACACCCTACTGAGGGTATCTAGAATTATCATATATAGTCCGGGTGTTGATCTGTGAAACGTGCATTGGGGTCCGCTCGATGTTTTATTTTTATTTTTGTGACCTTCTAACGTTCTAGTTCAATAATCGACTGTTGCCACCAGGCACCCTTGAACGTTTTTTGTATAAGCCCATTAATATGCAAATTAGTTATCGCCATTAAATATATACTATTTTTCAGAATATCTCGAATTATAAACATCCAAACAGTGAAAATGATGTGTACAAATGATGTGTACAAATGATGTGTACAAATGCAAGTCTTCAGGTTATCTGGTTACGGTTACGTCAGTGAACAAATTATGCTATGCAAATATGTCGCATGAATATGCATATTAGCTCTGACCAATGTAATCTCACGGTTTTCAATGATATCTCCTCAATAGGCGAGCGGTAAGCACTACCTAACGGACCGACTTAAATGTCACTCCCCAAATGGTTTATCATTTGAAAGCCATCGATATCTCCATCACAACGAGGTCTGTCGAACGACAGCCAAATGGTGCAGTAAGCGTTATTTCCGAGGTCAAACAAGGTCACCATCAAATGATGAATTTTCGAAATTGTGCGCATCCGCAAATGTCTAAAAATTACAATGATTGCATATCTACTTTCTTTAATGACGAAATGACCAAGTCATATATTTTGGAAAGCCTTTTGTCTCCCCGTCAAAATGAAATACGGTGTGGAGCTGTTACCTAGTATGGTAAGTATGGAGCTAAGTTTAAACAAGGTCACCGTGAAATTATGAATATTCGAAGTTTTGCAATACCGCGAACGTTATAAAGTTATAATGACTATGTACCGACTAATTTCTATGGACACATCATATACAGCGTGAAAGAACAAGTTATTCCCGTCAAAACGAGATATGACATGAAGGTGTTTACTTACTTGGTTTACTTTGTGATGAGCGACGATCAAACAGTGTCACCGTCCAGTGTTAAATGTTAGAAGTTGATCCATCCTGCAAACATTTATAATATCAAAGGTTGTTTATATCTACGATCTACTCATGGCCATGTCATATACGTATAAGCCAACCTCTCCTCGTAAAAACGGGACACGACGGGGAGCATCAAGTGGTGCAGTAAGCGTGTATGAAGATCAAGCAAGGTCACCATCAAATGATGAATGTTAAAAACTGTGCCATTCCGCAAACGTTGACCAATAACAAGGTTTGTATATCTACTTTGTCTACCTACACTAGGCCATGTTATACGCCTATGCCTATTGTATCCCCGCCAAAACGAGGTATGGAGTGGAATTATAAAGTGGTAGTCTAAATGTGGAGTAAAGGTTGAACAAAGTCACCGTGAAATGGTGCATTTTCGAAATTGTGCCATCCCGCAGATTGTAGGCAAGCCAACATGTGATGATATGCTGTTAACGCCATTTTTGTATCACTCATGGGATGAGAAAATATGTGTGTGTGTGGACGCCACCTTCAATTTTTAAAGTATTTTTTTATTAATTAACTGATATATTCTTGTGAACACGACAACCTCTTCACATCCCATGTCCACCCCAGCCATCTGGAGTGAGCGTCTGCTGGTGAACCAGTGGACTGGTCAACCAAATAAAAGCTTGGTATGCTATACGCTCTGAACTGCTACAGAGCATCCCGGGTCGTTGGAATATATTAATGATATAATTCTTTTGGCAGAATATATCTCTCATTGTCTCGATAAAGGAGACCACATAGAATAATGGTGTTGCGTTCCAGGGGTTGAAGTGTCGCGAATCCAGATCCAAATGGATATATGAATGCTGTGGTTGCTTTGTGATGTGAAGTTTAGATTTCTCATGCTTTTGAAAACTGGCAAGGACGAGGACTGGGCTTTTCCCAGAGCATGACGGATGTGGTTGCCATTAAGATGAATAAAGTTATTGCTTGTCCCAAAGGCTATCCAAATATATGCAGCTTGACATAAAAAGCATAATCCCTTACCATCTAACGATCGGAAACACAAGGGCACACGTGTCCACATCGCATGTAAAGCATGGTTTTAGTCTCTTTTCCACAAAGCATTTGCACAAGGTTCAACAGTTGCAGGTTCCTTATGGTCATACTGGGTGTAGCATGCCATAATTGCACCTTTTGACGACAGCTAGCTGAGGCGCCTGAAGTGGTGTCAAACACTTCCTTTCAACCTGGATAGTGGAGCTTTGCAACCTTTTTGGAGAGAAATGCAAATAGATCGTGATTGTTAGTAACATCGCGATGGACGTATTTCCAGTTTTTTGCCACATTGGTATCTCTTGTTACCTTCCTCAGAGTCCCGTTACCTCGCTTCTCTCTTGTGGATTATTTGATCCTCTGTTGGCAAGATACGTGTCCCAAACGAGGACAATACTGTTGGAGTTAACTAAGTGCTTCACGATGTGAGAAACAACAAATGTCTGCAATGCTCATGAAACATAGTGATGTATGTGGATGCATCTCCTGACGGTGACCTTATTCAACCTTCACTTTCAACTTTCACTCCACAGTTAGACCACCACTTTACAAGTCTATACCATGCCTCATTTTGACGGGGATACAGTTCACATAGGTGTATAACATGGCCTAGTGTAGGTAGACAAAGTAGATGCGAGTACGTAATTTATTTCCGACAACAACACTTAAGAATTATACATCCCGTTATTTTCAACATGTAAACAGTAAACATAAATGTTTGTGGAAAGGGGGTGAACAGAAGTGTAATACTTCTATATGGTTCACCCCCAGCCAGCATAGTCACGTGTTGTACAACTACAATGTATTACGAAATATATCAATTATAATTCCAAAGAATAATGCACAATGTAATGTCATGTTAGAATTGTTTTGATGTTTTTTCTTAGTTCTATTACATAGATAGAAGTTGGAACTTATAGTTTTTTAAATGGCTGTATGGTTCTACTGCTGGTAATGCTTCCGTGCCAGGTATTCCACAGTCTTACTCCACAAACGGAAATACACATTGATTGTTGTGTGGTACGCGCACGATGACTCTATCTTTCTGTCTAGTTCCATGTGTTGAGACATACCGTTTAAACATTATTTGCACACGATTTGATAGTTCATTATTATGTGCCTTGTACATTATAATCGCTGTCTTAAATTTAACTAAGTCTACAAACGTCCAAATGCTCAGTTGCTTAAAGATGTGCAAACATTGTAATTGTACAACGTTTGCAGAATGGCGATGAGTATGCAGGTAACATAGATATAAGCCACCATTGATATTGTATAACGTTTGCGGGACGGCGCCATTTCGGACATTTATCACTTGACGGTGACACTGTTTGGTCTTCGCTGCACACAAACTCCATCAACTGACACCTCCAAGTTATATCACATTTTGACGGTAAGAAATTGTTCTTTCACGCTGTGTATGATGTGTCCATAGCATTTAAGTAGATACAGAGTCACCGTGACTTTATAACGTTCGCGGTATTACAAAAAAATGAATAGTCATCATTTCACAGTGACCTTGTTTGACCTTAGCTCCACACTTACTATCGCTCTACATCGTATTTCATTATGACGGGGAGACAATAAATTTTCTAAAATATATATGACGTGGCCATTTTATTATTAAAGAAAGTAGATATACAACCATTATAATTTTAAGACGTTTACGGAAGTGCACAATTGCGAAAATTCATTATTTGATGATGACCTTATTTGACCTTGGAGTCACGCTTATTGCACCATTTGGCAGTTCTACGGCAGGCGTAGTTGTGATGGAGATATTAAAAAAAAATTGCATAATATAATTTGTTCACCGACGTAATCATAACCAAACACCACTGACACATGTGTTTGGACGCATCAGTTTGATTGTTTGGATGTTTACAATTCGAGATATTCAGAAAAGTATTAAACTTATTTGCATATTAATGGGTTTCTACAAAAATGCTCAATGGTGCCTGGGTGGCATCAGTCGGATTATTGACCTAGAACGTTAGAAGGTCACAAAATGCAAAACAAACATCGTGCGGACCCTAACGCACGGTACACCTTCAAAAGGGCGTTTGACTGTCGGACAAATACACATCACATGCATGCACGCACATGTATATGCACACACATGCACGCACGCATGCACGTACGCACATACACACCCATTCATGCACGTACACACATACACAAAAACACACATGCACGCACGTGCACACACACACAGACGCACACAAACGCACGAACGCACACTCATGCACGCACGACGCACAGTGGGAACATAACTTGCATGCATCATAACGCCAGTCTAGTAGATATTACGACGGTGTGGAGACGATACAGTGGACGGCCTGTGGCTACAGGTGGTGACGGGAGCGGACGACTCGATGTTGGCGGTGTGGGACATTGAGACGGGCGTCAAGTGTCTCGTCTTCGCCAACGCCCACGACACGGAGGAGATCACGGCCATGGCCTTCGACGACAGCAGACGCCGGTTGATCACGGGCGCCCGGGACGGATCCATCAAGGTGAGGGCGCAATGAGCTTGGCATTGTCGTCTTGTCGTCGTCCAGCGGACATACCATATGCAGTACACACAGCTTGAGACTGTTGGCTTAGCCTCAGCATGCTTTTTACTATGCTAAATCAACATTGTCTTCTCTTTGATCTTGTCGTTTGTTGTTCCAGTTTTCTACTAGATCTTACATAATTTGTATAAACTTTGTTTTGGTTACTGTGTCCACTGTGATAATAACCAGCTAAAATTATTTAACAAAGCATCGCCATGTAGTAGGTGTTGTAACACTTTACACAAACTCATGGTTTTCTTGCCTTCACGACCGTACTAATCACATAACCACGTTGAGTTCAAGATATTGTTGACTGAACAACCTTGTTGAACAGACCACGTTAATACCTTCATAAACGCGTTAACTCAAGAAAGACCCACAGTTTTGTTAAGATCATAGCGTAGTAATTGATTCTGTGTCTTGTGTTTACATACGTTATGTTGTCGCCAGGTATGGAACATCCAGAACGGCCAGAGTTTACAGACGCTACAGCGAGTGTCGGAGGCGGAAGTGACGGGCGTCATCCAACTGGCCGACCGGAAGCTCATCTTGGCCGTCGGCTGGAGCCGTCTCATCACCGTCTATGACGACTCAGACCCTGACGTACGTGACATGGTATTCGGTCCATACGTGTGTGTGTGTGTGTGTGTGTGTGTGTGTGTGTGTGTGTGTGTGTGTGTGTGTGTGTGTGTGTGTGTGCGCGCGCGCGCACATGTGCGTGTTAAAACGTTCATAAATGTGATTCGTAGAGTATATCAATCAACATTGGCCAAACTCGATCGGAAAGGCGCAATACTTTTAATGTTGCAATAGGTGTTAAATGTATTTCAAATATTTCAATACTTATTAATTAAAAGTATTGCCAATACGTGCAATATATATTGTTTTATATTGTATATAACCTTATGCATTTCCGCTGGTTAATATAGCATATATTATAATATTTAATAATAATAAAGATGATTGTATGCGAATGTGACATCACCTCGCTACAACTCATGTCATGTTGCCCAGTGCGCCATCGTGAAGGCGGACACGACCTGGAAGGGCGGGCAGGTTCACCGAGACGACATCATCGCCATGGCCCACTGCCCGCATGCCCTGCTCCTCGCCACGGCCAGCTTCGACGGGGAGATCTGTGTCTGGAGCACGGAGACACAGCTGCTCATTGTACGGCTACGCAAACCATGTAAATGTTCAAAGTGAGTAGGTCTGTACTTCGGCCAAACCCAGGATATTGGCACAGGCTGTGTTAGTTGTGAAGTAATGACTGGCCCGCTGAATCGGGTTCGTTGATTGGTTGAGCTATTTTGGAATTCATGTGCAACAACGTTATTTGGTTTCTTGCTCTTTAACATGTGATGATCCCTGAACTGGTTTAAATCGATAATCAATAGTGTCCGTACGGACGAAGCTGAAACGTTGTGTTTATATAATCGAGGATATGACGTATTCGCGATGAACGACGTGACCATTTTGCTTATTTGTTACCAAAATCGGATCGGGTATTTCCTTACTAGCGACTGTAGCGCAGCCTAAGATGACCACATACAAAATGTGTATGTTTAAGGGAGACCGGGGCTAGTTGTAACAAAAGCATACGATTCACCAATCAGCCCTTTATTGAGAGTACAATTGAGTCTGTGCTTGACAGTGTGTATGCACACAGGCATATAATGTGAAACGGGTGGTGTCTGCTTCGTATCCAGATATGCAATGTGTATCCAACCTGCTCTTTTACTCCATTTTCAGATTCAAGCTTCCTCTTGACCTCTCCGCGTTGATCTCAGGATTCACACCTCCAACCACGCCTGGTTCTCGTCCAACGTCTCGTCCCAACTCTCGCCATAGGAGGAGCTACAAGAACCCTCCCGGGTGAGTAGACGTCATTACCACTGTAAGTAAATATAGGGACTAAGAACGTTAGTCAGTTGATTGTGGAATTCAGGCTACATTCCTAAAAAAACACTTTTACACCGAATATTTATTTCCAGCAACAAAAGCGTACTCCTAAGAAAAATTTGAATTATAAACGTATTTTTAAATACATGTCTATATAATACTGCTACATAATAATTTATTACATTAAACCAATGCTTTGCTTGAAACGAGATCAACCATTATACCACAAACAATACGATAGGATTATTGTTTATTAATTAGTATTTAACGTGAACACGGAAGAGTTTGTGCACACAGGCAGCCGATCCCCGTCGACAAGCTGCTGTTCCTGGAGGCGCGTGAGCGGGGGAAGAAAGGGAACGCGGCGACGCTCGTGTCGAGTGAGGCTGGCTATTTACACTGGTGGAACCTCTGGATGTCGCCACACGAGATGGGTGAGCCAGGCCACGCAATTCCTCCTCCAACTATGACAGGAGTGTTGAGTGTTACACTGTGGAGAACGCAAAACGTGTGAATGTGGGGGGAGGGAGGGGGTGCGCGTGCGTATGTGTGTGAACGAGTGTGCGCGTGTGTGTGTGCATGTGTATGTGTGTGCATGCGTTCATGTGAATGTGTTCATTCAAATACTATTCGTTGTCCGCCTTTACTATAAATTACAATCGTATGTTCGAGCATTTGCTGAGAATTTGTGTTTTGGATTTTGCATATTTTAGCAATAATTAACTAAGTTAGTTAAATAATAATAATTATCATTATTATTAAGATTTTAAGTAAATCGACATTAATTGTTTAAAAAAAATATGTACCAAATATAACAAAGGATTTAGACCATTCCTCACGAATAATCTGATAAGCCATTCCTGGACCACAATTGGAATAAATTGTTGTGTTAAATACTGTTCGACGGTACATAATACAAAGATGAATGGCCTCCTCCAATCGGCCCCCTGAGTGATGTTCCTGTATGACGTTTGGTTGTCCGTCAGGCCATTGTTACCTGCCGGACGAGCCTGACGAGGCCGTGCTGGCCCTGGCCACGGACTCTATCAACGGGGTTCTCGTGAGTGGCGACACCCACGGCCGCGTGGCAGTCTGGGACATCCGGGACTACTGCACCAGCGTCCAGCAGCATGTAAGTCATGCCAGCAAATAAGTTTATTATTCAATATTTTTATCAGCTAACAGTTCAAATTCCACAATAATAATAGTAATTAAAATAATTATAACTATAACTATAATAATATACAATCCTCCTATACTTCATGTCTGCAAATCCTGCCGTCTTCGACATCAGTGTAATCACATGATCGTTAGCTTCAATTCGTGTCGGGCACACTTATGTACAAAACCCAGTTAGTCTTTTTTCAAATAATCCCTTATGCCCAACAGCGCGCTACCAGAGACGACGTTCAAAGTAGAACCTACACCTGGCGATCTTCTGTTCCAGCGCGTGATAACGCGACCTCACCAGATGGCCAGTTGGTCAGCCCATGACTCGACCGTCGTCAGTGTCGAGTACGTGGTCCACGACAGCGGCATATATGTGCTGACCGCCAGCACGGACAAAAAAGCGAAATTGTTCACCATTGACGGACAGTGCGTCGGAACCTTCGGCCAGGTTCGTCCCGCACACAGAGCTTCCGTCTGGTCATAAATATGTCTAAGCGGTGGAGAATTTGGGAATTCCGTTGTATGGTTGACATATCGTCGATGAGCAAACTGTATTGAAGTCGTTCCATATGCTCCCAAAACCGAAATTTGCAATCGGGAAAAGCATTATATTTGCCGGATGTTACCATTTTCTTGACACAACCGGTCATTACGTGTGTCCTTTGTCCGTGTTTCAACTACCAAAGTCGAGTAGTTTCGATATCATGCCTCTTATATTTTCACATAATAAATATTAGCCATGGCTTTATGACCTCAACTCTTCAGATATGATTGCTTAGTTAGTTGACATTTACCTATATTTAGCCAACAATTTATACTAAAAGAAGTTTGAAATTCAATGGGAAATCCAAAAGAAAGTTTTTATGCAAACCATTTTATGAAAGAACATAAAACGTATACATTAATAAGAATACAATATGTTATTTTGTTACCTACTAAAATTGTTCTATGTGAAATGTGAATGAAGGCAATAAATAAGAAGCACACCAACGTCAACGCAGGAAATCATACAACTATCGCAAAACACGTTTCAACATTGCTATTTTATTGCTCACGTCTCATTCAAATATGCAGAAACGATCGTGGAATCTGAAAAACATGAAGACGTGGGAAGACCGACCACAAGTGATTGAAAAGCCTAAGCGATCAGAGGTCGAGACGGCCGATACATCTTCAGAACTTCAGCAAACTAACGGTAAGGTTTCTTTAAAACATGTTTAGAAACTATCAGTGACAACCATCACATATTGATGTAGTGCAATTTACCTTACAATTAGTAATATGCAATATACCAGGCTACATCCCATTGATTTAAAAAAATGTAAAAATAACATTATAAACAATTAATATAAATGGTTCCTTGCGATCGTTGTCGTTTTAGATTTTGCCTTTCCATGATGGTTTGCCTTGGTTTGTTGTCGCTATACAACAAATGTGTTTATTCACAAAGGATGTCACGATGTCTTACGAGGGCACAGTCAATGTGCGAACATCGTGACATATTTTACAGACAATGCTGATTCATTGCTGACGACAGCTGAATAAATCATTGTGGGTGTTTTACTATACCCATATTTTCGTTGGACAGATAACACTTCTAGAAAACCTAGTTTAATTGTAGATGATGACTTGGACTCGCCTCACGAATTGCTACAACGACAAGAGTCACATTGCAACGGAGATACGATCACCCAAACAATCGAGTGTGACACACAACACGACGACAGTTCGAGCGATAACGACGGAGACGACAACGATGATGACGAAGAAATGACAAATCCAGATATAAATAACGCCTCGATACGGAAGGTCGGTAAAACTCGGTTAAATGCAGATATCGAAAACGGTGGTAAAACATGTATTACATTGAAATATTACATTTAATAAACTTATTATCAATATTAAATAATAATAATAATAATGATATTTAATATTTACAGAGCGCAATATCCATAATATGCTCAAAGCGCTGTACAATAAAATCCAATCAAGCAATTCAATGTATACTTATAAAAACTGCAAAAAAGAAACTTCAGATAAAATGTAGAACAAATTAAGTTAATTTTATTAAAACTATTAATTAAATAAATAAATAAAATTAGATAAATGATAAATTATACCTGTTATTAATGTATTTACATATATGCATACCTATACATACATACCCACACACATGCACGCACGTACGCATACAAAAATAAATACTGATACATGCACTCAAAATAATATATCTATATGTATAAAAGTAAGATATGCAGTAAAATGTCATCAAATTAGATGTTAAAAATTTCAGCAGTATTGAGCTTTGAACATGTGCGTCTTTAGTGTCTTTCTGAACGCCGACAGAGTTCTGCTGCACTTAAATATACACGTTGGAAACAGTGAGCACGTGCATCACTAAATCGTAACTTGTCTTGATCCTCGATTTGCAAACACACGCACGCACGCACGCACGCACGCACGCGCGCGCCACACACACACACTCTCTCAGACATCGTCCAGTTGTTTAGGGTGCGGATGTTTTCTGCTTCCACATTCATTTTGGAACGTAGTTGCAGTCATGGAAGACTTGTTATGAGATGGCATGTTTTACCACATCGAGTATGCGTGCTATTGTTATACCTTACAAAGATCAATCGTATGTCCTAATTCAGCAGCGTGTTTCAGGTTCTGAAGCCAATATCCGTCGGACCAGGGGGACTTGGTCGAAGTAACGGCCTTCAGGCCAATGCCTCGGATGTGATGGTTCGGTCTCACACGTTTGCCTACGGCTCCGCGACACCACTTGCACCGGTACTGTCTCAATCGGCACAACTAAACAAAGTCATTTGGTACATTTCTACCGACCGATTCAGTTTTGTCGTAGTCTCCTCCGTTATGCTTTTTGACAATAATGTAAATCTTTAAAATGTAGGTCTTGATATATGCTTTTTTGTTCACCATACTGGCTAGGTTAAATGCTTACATCATGTGCATATTCGCATGTGAAATATATACGTGCATGAACGTAGAACGTCTGGTTATATGTGTATGTCCTATACTCGCTGGTGCTGCCATGCAGAGACTGCTGGGTCAGAGTGTAGAGAAGCATCTGGAGAAGAGGACACTCGACCGCCAGGGGCGCCGCGAGCAGCTAGCTGACGTCGACTTCAAGCAAATGACCAAGACGGGGAAGCAATGTTGCCCCTACAAACTGCTTGCCACCCAGGTAGGTTCTACCAAAGAGACACACGCATACACGCACGCACGCACACACACACACACGCACACGCACACGCACACGCACACGCACACGCACACACACACACTGCTGAAAGGGTGCCTTAACTCCTTACAATAACAAATACTATAAATGCATTACTGTGTTCGGATATTTTTCTAGATGCTTTTAAATACGCGCATGTAAATACTCTTCACAAGAATACATCTTTGCCTATATATAACTTCAAGAATTGTAGACCAGTTTCTAATCTTAGCTTGTTTTCCACGATACTTGAAAATGTTGTGGCAAGACGTCTTGGATCTCATGTTAGATCAAAGTGCTTATCTAATTAATTACAAATTGCTTACAAACAGTTTTATGGAGACTGCTCTCTTAAAAATACGTAATGATGTAACTCTAAATAAGGACACAGGTTAATAAAAAAATAACTGCACTTACCTTGTATGATCTGTCTACCGCCTTTGATACAACTGATCACAGCTTTGAGTTGGTTTTTGTCATATCTAACAGACAGATACAGAGACGGAAAATTGTGCATTGTTATTCATCAGCACTTCCTATTTCATGTGGTGTTCCTCAGGGTTCTGTCCTCGGACCATTACGTTTAAATTTCTACACTACAGCATTGAGCTCAGCTGTTAACAGTCAAACAAATTCGAATCACCAACTTTATGGAGATTATACACAGAATTACACTTCTTTATTTACTCCTAATACTAATTGCTCCTTAAATCAGCCCACAGATTTAATGACAATTTCCAATGGATGACTGAGAGTGGATTAAAATTAAATGTTGATAAAACAGTGTCTTATCATTGGTACACAAAAGCAGGGTAAAGAAATCAAGAGCTTTGTCCTACGACTATCCTTAATCTGCATGTTGCACATGCACTTTCAGCATGAAATCTATGAGTTCTCTTTGATAACAATTTCATTTTCAGCCAGCATATTTCTCAAACTTGTCGATGCTGTTATTATCCTATTCGTGATTTACTCCGTATTCGTCGGTATTTTCCTCTTTGTCTTGCAAGAACTGTTGCAATTGCACTTATTGCCAGCAGACTTGGCTGTTCTAATTAATTTGTATTATGTTGCACTTAAATATATCTTAATATTATAACGCATGCAAAATTGTTTTGCAAGGGTTGTGACTCGGTCTCTGTGACAGATGTGTTTACACACGTTATGCCGCTCTAACGTTTCATCATTGGCTTCCTGTCCTTTTCTAAGATATGCACTATTATTTACCAGGTACTTTTATGTAAGCAACCAGCATTATATATCGCTTACTCCTGTAACAAAGCCTATTCAGCTTCGATCATCTAGTTCTTAGTTACTTTTTATTCCTAAAGTTAATACCAACATTGAAAACTAGAGCTTTTTCTGTTTCTACGTCTACTCTTTGGAATTTGTTCTCTTTTGGTGTTAGATCTGATGAAAATATTATAATTCTGAAGTCACAGCATGTAAATTGTTTCCGGATTCAGTTACGTTCATCATTTTGGAAATGTGGTAAGTTACCTTTCGGAATCCGTGTTTGCTCAGACGGAGCTTTCGGAGTCCTCTCGACGCCGTCGTTCAGCGTTGAACTGATTCACTTCCCGGTTGTCAACTGCGTCCAGCTCTCAACAGAGTCACCGGCTATAATCTTCACGCGATTTTCTTGGAAGTGCTGTCATGTGATAAACACCAATAACATCACATGACAACTGAGTGAAGACATTCCCCGCAAAACGCTTTTATATTTTTAAAAGAATATGAATAAAATACCAACACTCTTGGTACGTCATAACTGTCCGATGCATAATTATAGTAAAGTAAAGATACGATTTTATCTGAAATTAATTGCAACAAAAGGTATTTTTGTTGTTTCTTACCCAGAATGGTGTCCTTAACCACCAAAAAATCGTAAGAAATCCTAGCCCGGGAACACCCCTAAAACTTCGAAAAACAAAATGGCCGCCAAAATCATATTAGCGCTCACAACTATGGTTCTAAGTGAGCTAGATTCGTGATTTAAAGTTTGATTCTTATATTTTCGACATCACAGAATCCAATAAATAGAATAGCTTGAATAATATGATACTAGTGAGAAAACATAACTAAATTAATAGTATTCAAAATTAAAAAAAACTAAGATCAAATGAAAGATGACACCCCTCTGAAAAATGACATACCCGAATATCGAATACGTTTAACTGAATATCGACCTCAATATAGCCTTGACTTAATCAGGTAAAACTGTTTGGAACTCATAAATTACCACATATGATCATATTAAAAGTTTAGCAAAATAAAAAAAATTGAACTAATATATATATATTAATATATTTAACGCACGAGCGCCAGTGATTCAATAACTCGCAAAACTGATTAAACGAGACAAATTATTGTGTTTAAGCTACTCCATAATTTACTATTATTTACATAATGTGTAAATTGACATATTTAATTAACATCATGACTAATTTAATTAATGTTCTATGTCGCCTGACGGCTTGGTGACAACATATTCAAAGGGAGCATTTCGTGTTTTATGGATAATTTAGATTTTTCAATTTAACAAATGCTCATTGTGTATCGTCTGACTGCCATCAGATTTGGACTCACCGCCTAAAAATCATTCAGAATCAAAGAAAAAATGAACTTTATATAATAAAAGTAAGGTATACCTCCGTGACTCCCTCACTAGAATCTGGACTAATAGCCATAGACGTTATCGACACGGCATTAACGTGTGTGGCAGGCTAAACTTTTAATATGATCATTTGTGGTCATTTATGAGTTCCAAACAGTTTTACCTGATTAAGGTATCTTGAGGTCGCTATTCAGTTACATTGTGTACCCGTTCTTCTTGTTCGATTCACGTCCTCTAAAGATGTCGTGGCGAAGGCGTCGTGTCTAGTATGTGTTTACTTGTTATTTATATCTCAAAGTAAATATAACATACATTGTACTTGTAATACCAATATCATTATTATTCAGTTCATAGGTCTTTTGTACCCGGATATTCGAATCCACCATGCTATTAACTTCTTAGACTTCAAGAAGACACGAAGGCTTGTTGCAAGCTATGAGTTGTAGTTTCACGAGATGCTATAACTTTTATGATTTTTGTTATCATACGGACACTATATGCCTGGAAACAAAATGTACAGATATTTTCAAGACAACCAGCTCATACGAGCAGTGCGAAATTTTAACGCAGACAAATTGGTCACACCCTTAATTACTCATGCGCGTACACACACACGCACACGCACACACAAACTCATACCTCTGGTCATCTGTATTCGTCAGGAGCTGAGCGACATCTTCCTGCCGACCAACATGCCCGTCACGCCGCGAATGGTGAGTCGGGGCTACACGTCGGCCGACCTCACCATGTCGATGGTGTCCAGCATGGACATCGCGTCACTCTATTCCGAGGACCCGCTGCAGACGAAGGATGCGAGTACCCGGGCAAAGAAACTCTGGAACGTGGCCATGGATAAGCTGCCGTCCATCACACGAACACGCTCGCTCGGCGGAAGTTTCTCCGCCACGAGATCTACGCATGTCGGACCTGCGCAGAAGCGCAGGGTGTCGGCCAACATGGCTGCCGCACATCTGTGATTACCGCTGTGATTCAACTTATGACCGCAGTTCACGTCAATCCTGCTATAACTGTACATGTATTGTATACAGTGAGCGCGCCTCGGTGTTCCAATCTTAGAGATTATAGTAGCATCAATTTCAGTTGTGTAGACGATGATGCTACATCGCATGATTCAATTCAATTCAATTCAATTATACCAATAAAAAGTTAGATGTTAGCGAAAAAGCCCGGTTATATCACCGGAAGACTAGTTTTGTCAAGGTACTGCGGCACAGATCGACGTATCAGAGAGCAACACCTGTACTCAGAATAAGATTATTGGAAAGTGGTAGTTCATTTCACATGCATTTAGGAAATGCGTTATAATATTATGTATACACCAAAATACGCAAATAGTATAATTCCATAAAACACACGACATTATTAAAAAATTAGTGAATTAGATACATTAATTATGAAAAGAGTTAAGCCTATTTACATTGTAGTAAACGGTTGACCTCCCTTGGTGTGGACGTAGCGAGCAGATGAGGTTTGCAGATCACATGATCGTTTCTTATTGGCGGCAGGAGATGTTTGAAAACACATACACACGCATACACGCGCACGCCGCACCCACACACATACATGCTTACACACACACACACACACATGCACGTATACACACGCACGGACGCACACACACACACACAAACTGCTTGCCACCCAGGTAGATTCTATCAAAGACACACGCACGCACGCACGCACACACACTCACGCTCTCATACACACAGACGCGCACGCACGTTCGCTCACACACACACACACTGCTGAAAGGGTGCCTTAACTCCTTACTTGGTACAATAACAAATACTATAAATGCATAGTTGTGTTCAGATATTTTTCCAGATGATTTTAAATATGCGCATGTAAATACTCTTCACAAGAATACATCTTTGCCTAAATATAACTTCAAGAACTATAGACCGGTTTCTAGTCTTAGCTTCTTTTCCACGATACTTGAAAATGTTGTGGCAAGACGTCTTGGATCTCATGTTAGATCAAAGTGCTTATCTAATGAATTACAAATTGCTTACAAACAGCTTCATTTTACAGAGACCGCTCTCTTAAAAATACATAATGATGTAACTGTAAATAAGGATACAGGTAAATAAAAAGCCACTGCACTTACACCCATACTCATTTACACACGCACGCACGAATACACACTCGTACGCACGCACAAATACACACACACACGCACACACACACCACACACACACACACACCCTGCATTTCTTGCTTTAGCATATCTGCCGACGATTCCCTTTCAGTTCCGTGTATCGTAGTACGCGTACCCTACGTAGGCACAGTACGAATCGCAACTGCACGGACTAGATGTCATTAATTACGACTATCTTTCGTATTCACTGACCCGTCTCCTGGTGAGTATGCTTGGATAGAGAATCGATCAATGTACAAGACAGTTTTATGACACATTGAGCTGCAACTCAAATGTTGACGATAGCTCAGTAACCAATAAGAAATACGGTTGAGTACGTTTTTGATCAAACAATGATGTTGCATTTTAATATTTCAAATCCACTAAGTAATTAAGCGTATCTAAAAAAAACATCAAAACATAATGAAGACCAACAAAACACTGTGACCCGATGAGACAAGATTCCTCCGCTGCCACGAATTGCCTGACTGAAACCTGTTTGGAGATCAACAATATAAAAATTATACTAGAAGAACAAAGATGAGACTGTACCAATGCTGTGTCCTCTCAACTCTTCTATATGGCTCAGAACGCCGGCGTATGGCTGAACTTGACCTCAAACACCTTTCTACCTTCCGTACATATGCCTTCGAAATATAATGAGAATATTCTGGCCACAAAATATCTCCAACAAGCAACTGCTCAGAATTACCAAACAAAACAATATGAAAAACATACTTGCCACACGAAGATGGAGATGGATCGGCCATATCTTGAGAAAGAAAGACGACGGCATCTTTCAAAATAGCACTTAGATGGACATCTGAACAAAAAAGAAAACGTGGACGACCAAAACAAACATGGAGGAAGACTGTAGAAAAGGAACTCAAAGAACTACACCTATAAGCCAGGCCGTAAAGATATCTGCACAAAGGAAGAGGTGGAGGACCCTTGTTTCTGCTGTATGTGCCAATGGGCACGAAGAGAATTAAGTAAGTCACAGGTCAGTGCCTTATAGCCGAAGTACCGTGTCTTGGTGCATTTGGCTGTAGTGCTAGCCACGAAGTAGAGGGGTTTGAAGTCTTCGATCTTATCCAACACACATTCTTACCGGGTAGGACAATTATTGTTTTCAAGGTGGTTGTAGGCCATGAACTTAGTCTTTCCAACACTAATCTTCAAGCCAATAATCACACACGAAGCTTCCACATCCGTGTGAAGTTGTCATGCTAGCTGTGTGATTTAGCACAACAGAAGAACGACAACGCCTGGACATTTGATCGAACTCCCCAACCGTAATCCTCCCTGCGCGGAATACGTTCTGGTTGGCTCTTTGGTGGCGGCCAACTTCAGCACGTATTCTGTTCGGTGTCATCTTGTTGACATATTCTATACAACCACAGAGCTCAGGCTGTTCGTTACAGTAGTAAAACTTACGACGCAACTTCCTGTTGATTTGTTAACACAAAACAAGACACTTGCTCACGTGTAAAATGGGTACCATTTTGAGAATATTTACATGTTGCTTTGGTTGTATCAAGATATTCGTGAACTAAGAGTTGAAGAGATGATGGTAGACACACGCACACACGCACACACGCACACACGCACACACGGACACAAGAAACATCTATATATATATAAACAAGATCAAGATAAGTATGATTTGTTTGGGAGGGTGAGTTTTTTTATCTGTGATTGCAAACTAACAAAAACTCCAACTGCGCCCCTTGATACTTCCAACTGCACCCATATGAGGCACCAACTGCACCCATATGAGGCACCAACAAACTCGCAATTACATCCTATGACACCCCGAGCGCGGAAAATGTCCCTTGAACTGAACCTTTTTGCGTTAGCGGGGGTGCGTACATTTCACCCTCCGTGGACCTGCAAGATGTAGTCAAAGTGTGAACAATTGTGGGAATACAATAGTAGACAACCGAATAATTACGGAGTTGAAGGAGGAGGTTTATGTGAACGAGAGTTTCAAAAGAAAACTGGCGAGGAGTCGACTAAAGTCAGCTGAGCATGTGGACAGAAGGAAACGGAACAGCCAATGAAGAGAGCGGATGTTCTAAGACAGGAGAGTAGAACAAGAAACGGAACATTGTGATGAGAGGAAGGGATTTGGTCGAATTTGGACGGGAGCGGATACTGAGAGCGAGAGATACGGTAGTGTAAGTAGGTGGTATGTGGAGAGTCGAGACGACATTGAAACATGATCTTCAATGGGTGGAGTAGGGTAACAACGCATGCACTTCAGTAGGACGAGAAGAGCACCAAGAATTGAAGGAGGCTCCGTGTCTGGGTAGATGTGCATCTACATGCCCGTACACTAATTTGCAATTCGTAATAGGTAAATTCGTATAATATTATAGCGCGGTATTCAGTCCGTGTGATTGTTCAGAGCGCTTTGCACTCCACTCCCTGGCAGACGTATCCAACCAACCATAATATTTTGACATATCTGGGAAACATTCAGCCAAGTTGCAATTACAACGCGAAAACTATCCTTTCACATATATTCAACATTGTCTATAGCCAGGATTCATAGCTGAGTGAGTTGAAGCAATACGGAATAAAGAATAAAGGAATCAAGATACTTACCCAAGGTTCAAAACAATATCGAGAGGACGTAAACTTGGAATCTCTCGATTGAGAGTCCGATGTTCTAACTACTACGCTAACGCGCTCCCACTGACTTGCATGTTTTGCGGTACTTCATCCTGGCTATGCACACTATGACGCATGACTCTAATACACGCATCGGTCGGCTCAGTGGCATGGCAAATGTCAACACAGTGACGGGTTGGCAATTTACCAACGTACGCAGTAGTTGGTAGTTCACACAAACAGAGATAGACCAATTCAAACACTGCATAGCCTTTAGGGCAACACCTGATCATGTGCCTCAGAGAATCGGACCTTGTGACGTGCAAAGACGTAGAAAGGGTGATTCTACAAAGATTTGCGTCTACCCACTATTTACTTGAAGTCCGAAACCATCGTACATGAGAAACTCTTTAGATTTGCATCCTGATCCTGATCCTGCTTTCTGGATCGATGCCAGCAGGTGAAACCATTTATTGAGAGGAATCCATTTCTGAAATCGACGAAATCATCAAGTTTCTTCTCAAGTCTAGCGAATAAAGATGACCTAGACATTTCCCATAAAGGAAATGACGGCCATTTTCAAAATGGCCTCAATCCATTCTTAAAGAAGAAAGGCTTTATGGACCTATGAGTAACACGAGGTCATAACTATCATCCATTTGTAATAAATACAATCAATACTATTGTAGTTTGCTAGAATAGCCTTGGCGCGACTGTGATGAAAAGCAAGACGTCACAAATCCCTACTCTTCCAGTTCACGTGGTCGTCGAATTGGGAACACTAGTTTGCATCGCTGTTACGTCCGCGTGGTGCGCAGTATGTTGTTTTCTACACGTCACAACAGGATCAAGGTCAAAGAAGTTGGAGCGCTTATTGGTCAACCATCGGCGGCGTGTCTCAATGTGTTAGCCGTCGGGAACTGTGAGATATCACAAGACTCCCACTTTGAAAATAAATTCTGAGTAAACCACCCGGGTGATTTTGTTGACTGTATTTACAAATTGTTAGTTTGCATTAACCTGTTTGCATGCATAGGCCCAAACAACTGCGTGTTTCACCTTAGCTCCGTCGCATGGGTGTGTTGAGAAAGCATGCTCGCGCGCAAACACATACACACGCGCACGCCTAATACAACTGATGTGACCTATTGCAAATAACTATGGAACCATCTTAGTCGATGAATCATCGTACTACAGAGAATCTGTATGCTCTACTATTTCACACAGATCATCGCTCAAATTGCAGGATGGTGGATCAAAACTAGAACTGTGGACTTTTCTTGAGCTGATATTCATCCCCTCTCCCTCTGCTGCTGCTTTCTGTTGTAGTCTAATACATACAGGGTTGTGACGAATGAGCGCGTCAAGTTCGTGTCTTGTGGGCGGTTTTCATGAACGGGTCTGTTGCTCCGGGTGTTGCAACGCCAAGTTGAACCAATGCACATGACCAAACCCGTCCTTCCGATTATCTCCCAGTGTTTTGGGGGAATGCTGCCATTTCAATAGTTAGGCCGCCGGACATCACAATATATATTAATATTCACAATGGCTTGATGGCCAGCTCCATCGGATTTGCTTTTCACTTGTGCACACAGGCACAACGATGTCCGCAGAACGGCCCGTGTGAGACTGTAGGGGAAGGTGGACCCATGAGCCATTTTACACGTTTTCAGCGATTTTATTGTAGTTTTTAACTTTAAAATTGCACTATATGTAAATATGCATGTCCTCTAAGATGGTCGTGAAACCTGTGCAAATTATATATTATATATATATATATATATATATGCAAATTAGTGGAAGCTTGTGAGGTGGTTCAAGGTGTGGTCCCTTGAGACACTACGTGGGGTCCCTTGAGCCACTACGTGGGGTCCCTTGAGCCATAACAACAGTTTTACATTTAAAATAGATAAGCGAGTTTAACATGTGATTTTATTACAATAAACATCTGGTATATGTGCTCGAATTATTCATCATTACTGAAATTAAGATATAATATTCAGGCTTTACAACACCAGCATGTCGTGCGTTAGGCCTACTACTCTTCCCGAGGAAATATGCTCGACGAACATTTGCGCAAATGTCAGTTACATAAAACAAAGTTATATTGTACCTTACCCCACAGTCTATTTACTGTTGATTATAACTTATATAATTATGCATGATGTCGGCGCGTTCCGTGTTTACAGGAACCTTTTAATTAATGTTGTTCTCTTTTATCGCTCATTAACCTGTCTGGAAGTAATTACAACTTAACTAACGATTCTTACACAATAGATGCCCTAAGCAACTGGCTTTTCACGCATATACTCCTCTTCTTGGTGATAATATAGCTCAATTAATAATAATTATGTAAAACTAAGTGATAAGTTACCAATCGATCAACAACTTATTCATTGTTTGGGCCCATTTCACATTTCTCCACACTTGATATTGTAGCATTCCGATTTTACAGGAAACTGGTATATTTATGATATTCTAACCTTAACGGATCATAATATACAATTTTTCAAACACTACTGGTCAGCATGCCCTATTGGACGCAAACATATGTGCGGGTTGCACCAGTCAATTTTGCCAATCATGAACCGGCTCATCGAACCCCGCACTATATGGCTCATGGGTGCCTGATCATAAATTTACATGAAAAACGAGTTTTATCGAAAATTAGTATAAAATAAAAAAATAGTATAAAATTATGTCAAAAATGATTTCACGTATTGACAGAACATGTATCCCTTATTGCCAATATGCCATTACCAACAACGTTGCATTAATTGCGGTAGTGGTTCCGGACACCCCCCCTTTTTGAGTACCAAAAATCCAATGCAATCGTATGTCAGCAGGGGACAAAGGTATTGCCAAAAACAAAACAATGTAAAACTTATCGCTTACTACGTACGAATTCTTTTGTAGCAGTCCGACGTTTTCAGACTCTTATCAAGCGATATATACATGGCGTCCAGGGGATCCTCAAAACTATTTTTTAGCATTACTGGTGATGTGGTTCATAAATTCACTGCACACACGCACACACGCACACTCGCACACACGCACACACGCACACACGCACACACGCACACACGCACACACGCACACACGCACACACGCACACACGCACACACGCACACACGCACACACGCACACACGCACACACGCACACACGCACACCTCATGTTTGATCATGTCTCCCGCAAAAGGATGAACACGTTATGCCTGGGAGTGTTTGGCTCTCAAAGACGCGCAGGTCGTTTGATGAAAATCGTCTCTTACGAGATGTACGAATTATTGTGTGAATGTTTGGAAGCCCTACTGAATCCGTCTGAATATCGTGACATATGCGAGGAGGTTTCATGGACTGGCAGTTGGGACCAGGAGACTAGGACGAAGGCGCACCAGTCTCACGTCGTCACACACCATCATGGCATCATTCGTCATCACCAACACTTTATGGAGAATGTCAGGCCCATGAATTCCAAGCCCCAAAAGAGGGACTTGGATATATACCTAGTATACAATATGATCGATCAAACCAAGGAAGGCATTATGACGATGAGACAGGCGACAAAAGAATAGTACAGTTCGATAAAGATGCGTTTACCCACACTTCTTGGTACACCCATCTCAGCACCAAAAACACCCCAGTCGTCCCGGCTGATGTAGAGAGCCAACGCCTCCAGCACATCCCAACGGGAGCACTACCTGCGTAATTTGGCAGTTCTGTTCTGTGACTACCTGCCTGCCGAATTCCACAATCGATTTAACCCAGAAAATAGGAAAGGTATAGATATTCTTGCTCTACGTACTCCCCGGGACCGTAACGCCAAACGTCTCTTCACTGCAAGCAGCTAGAGGTGAAGGAACGGCAGCGCTGTTAGAGACCACGGAACCCACAAAGTCATCGTCCTCACCTAACTTGGCGGAATGTATCCAGCTCGCAGACGAAGATATCTCCACGACTCCCGAGCATCCGCATCCTGTTGAGGATCGGTCGCACTCTTCCTGTTGGAAGTTGTGAGGCACAACGTTCATTCTCCTGCTTGCGACGGGTTAAAACCTACTTACGCAACAGGACGGGGGGGGTCGGCTTTCTGGGCTCACCCTGATGAACTTGAACCACAGCATTGATATTGATCTGGAAACAGTTTGTCAAATGTTCTAATGGGGAGGGGGTAATGTGTTATGGCTGGACTCCCGTAGGCATGGAATGTTAATGTATAACAACCTTTATAAATGTATTCTCAAATGTCTTAGCAATAAAAAACTGATGTTGCCATCTGTTATTTTTACCTGCCATGTGACTCAAATCAGGTGTGCAAATCTGATCATGTCCATCATGTTCCGGGTGGCAGGTAGTCAACAGGCATTGGCGATGCTTAAACTGGAAAATCAGCGACTAGTGGAGCTTGAGTAATGATTAACGTTTCTGCTCATCACTAAAAGATCTTAAAACACAGCTGATGTATACAGAGTTTCTAGTATCTAGTTATTGCCAGCACCCAGCAACAGTCTATTAATCGGATCCAGGGGGGGGCTTGGACGTAGAACTTTGGAATTTGGCGTACCCGTAAACCTTTTTGAATGGGCCCACATGACCGTGTCCTCTAGACCCTTGGAAATGTGCCCCGTTCAGGTTACAATAAGGTGAAGTTACGCCAACTCGGCGGCGAACATTTTTCAACGGCGGCGCGGCAGCGACAAATTGTTTACACCAACCATTTGGTTCGGCCGCCAGTGGACGTTTTTTGCCCCTCTAGAATACCCTCTCTGGACACGCCCCTGTTAATTAACTATATTCTTTATATAGTGTGTTTAGAATGTTACGGTCGTTTGAAGTCATTCAACTATAGTAATTTTTTTCTGAATGTTATCGTCAAATCGGTTTCAATGGTATTTAACGTCCCAAATTGAGACGGGATCGACATACACGTGATCTCCGAGTCACACGGGTTACACAGTCCTCAATGTTGAGAGCCAGGTTTAAATACCAAATGCACCATGCCCGGTCTGGGTCTTGAATTCAAAACGTTGGCATGAAAGGCGGATGTGAAAATCACTACATTTACATTTTGGGTTTTGTGATTATCTGGAGAAACTATTAAACACAGTTTTCTTAGCAAACGATGCGTTGAATAACGTAGACATTGCGTGTAGCACGTGCAACCGGCAGGGTTACTGACGAATTAGTTAATTATTTACTTTTATTATTCAAAAACTCCAAGTACTCTTTTGGTTCTCATTACTTTTAATGTGTTAAGTCTGTAGACGCTGCCTGGGAAAGCCATCAGGTTCTCTTCCCAGGCGGTGTCATTTTCCCAAGCAGTCACCTAGCCATGGTCATACCCTGGTCAATAAGCCAGGATTAATTAAGAGACGCCATCACAGAGTTTCCGAGAGAAGCTGGACAGACATAGCGCTCCTGTGTTTTTCCACGAGGTTTTGTGTTTTAACAGAGAGAAAAACACAAATGAAAATGTAAGGTGGGTGGATTGCACCAGGATATAACTGACAGCAGATTTATGTAATTATCTCCCAATACTTGCTATTAATGTTACTTTTAAGTTCCCCGTTGGAAGGTCAGTTAATTGGTCTGTGTTGACAGTGTGGGCGGAATTCCCCCAGCACTTACAGCTGTTGTGTATTATGGCATACACAGGTTAAATTCCACTGTTTGGGATAAGGAAGCACTATCTACACAATTGCATGGTTCCTAATCTAGTAATTAGCGTGAGTCTGTATTACTCAATAGGAGATCATTGTGTTGATATGTTCCCTGCTGAGATGTTGGCCCAGTAGGCTGTGTGATGTGTCTGCAGGCTGTTGGGTATCGCTATTCCCCAGGGAGTAGGGACAGCATGTTGACTGCCAGTGGGTAGACTGACTGCCCATTGAGTTTAGCAGGGTAGTTTCTACTGAAGGGCTTAGCACACTGTCAGTTTTCCCATTGGCGACCATGTTAATGTTTTGTGTCATTATAAGAAAACGTGACCTATAAAGTTTCTTAAACTTCCCACCTGCTGTTATTATCATCTCATTGACATGCTGGTCGAGTTTAGTCAAAATCTAATATCTCTAGCTCTTGCAAAATGCCTGTATGTATGACACCCGTCAATATTTACAAATGCATGCAGGCAGTAATCCGGCTAAAGTGTCAACTAGCCAAATTGCTGCCAGATACCCTTCCGCTTAGTAAAATCAGCTAAAAAGACACCATTTTACTGTCAACAGCTGCTACAATCACATCTAGAAATCTGACTACTCAAATGCACTTATGTCAGAGCAAGTGAACATTGCAAAAAATCATTTCTCAAAAATATAATGCACTTTTTTTCGTCTGTAATCAAGCAGGAAGTCCAACAGTGTGCTGACCCCAAATAGGCTGGTGATTTTGGAGAAAAATGTTGAAAACAACACATAGGCACCAATGGTACAAGCACTCTGCAATTTTATTTTTGGTAATCCCTCCAGGTGTTTGTGTTTTATGCACATTTCAATGGTGCCACCAAACTTGGCAAGGCACCAGAAAAATCAGCACTTCGCTGTTGGACAATTTGTAATCCAGCACGACATTCTCAAGTGGCACTATGAACTCCGGATACAGTTTTCAAGAAAGTCCAATAAGTGTTTTATAAGAAAATTCAATACAGGCAGTTGTTACGTTACATTCAAATATATATTGATTTTTTACCTTGTGCCCTATTTACAAAGGTAAACATCAACAAAAAGTCACCTTAGGGTGTGAATTCATCAAAGGCCAGACATCTCAAGCAGTTCAATTACATAATATTACACAGCTTAATTAGCAGACATTCAGAAAACAATGCCACTTGCTTGACTGACCAGAAGGTCCAATCAGTAGACAGATCTGATAACAGGCTCCGGCTATGGCCTACTCCAGCTAATCACTGTCCTCAGACTTCATTAGGGTCAATGACAACATATTCACTTGTGTTTAATTAGCTGAAGTAAACAAAAAACGATTGATGAATCACCCTGCTGCAATGTTATTGGTTCATTTTCATTCAGATTTTCAAATTGAGGCTTAACTACTGGCATACGCACCCCACCCCCCTTATAAGACATGTGTTCCGTCACTGTGATTTTGACTTGCAGACTGATGAGAAGTCTGTAATATCCCAAAACGGTTTGTCCCATTCAACTGTAGTTTTGCCATACACGTATTTTCAGTAATTGTTTCAAGATATTTGAAGTAAAACGCGTCCTCCGACATTGTGCAATGACTATAGCGTGCTTTCGTTGCCAGGCTCTCTACTTGGGCTCAACACACTGTCAGTTTTCAGATCTGTCTACTGACTGGACCTTGTGGCCAATTAAGCAAGTGGCATTGTTTTCTGAATGTCTGCTAATTAAGCTGTGTAATATTATGTAATTGAACTGCTTGAGACGTCTGGCCTTTAAGGAATTCACACCCTAAGGTGACTTTTTGTTGATGTTTACCTTTGTAAATAGGGCACAAGGTAAAAAAAATTGGCTAGTTGACACTCTAGCCGGATTACTGCCTGCATGCATTTGTAAATATTGACGGGTGTCATACATACAGGCATTTTGCAAGAGCTAGAGATATTAGATTTTGACTACAATCGACCAGCATGTCAATGAGATGATAATAACAGCAGGTGAGAAATTTAAGAAACTTTATAGGTCACGTTTTCTTATAATCACATAAAACATTAACATGGTCGCCAATGGGAAAACTGACAGTGTGTTGAGCCCTGAAGGGTTATTGACGCCCAGTGTAGTGGGTAATTTATGTATTGATAAGATAGGTTAGCAGATGAGTGTTTAATCAATGCTTTAAGCAATAAGTTGATTTATAATTGTTGTTAGCAATTACACTTACTTGCAAATCTAGACAAGTTCAGCTTATATATGTGACACTTAGCAGGTGTTCTCACAGCAGAAGTATGCTATGTTAGTGCATGTTAAGGGAATCGTTATGTTCGCATACATATAATGATATAGGATTAGTCATTATTTGGTGTATTCATTTATAATTGATAATTGGTTGTGTATCAGTTACTGAGTCTTGTTAGTTAGTGCAATGCTATGCGAGTATTATATTTCACTTGCTTGTATATTTACAGACAGTGCATGGTGTGATTGCACTGAGCAGTGCTCAGGCGCTGTGTTAGACTGCAGTTCCCAGTTGGGGTGAGCATTGTTACCTTCCATGTCATGGGGTATTATTAATTGGTAAGAAACAATTAGTCTGACAGTAATATACAACTGTATTAAGGAATTAGAGACAATGCAGTTAGACATGCGTTTAGTATTGATTAATGGACTCTTATTCTATGTGGGTGATGAGCCGTTACATGATAATAATGGTCATGTATATGTACCGATGCTTTATTATGCACAGAGGAGTGTCTCATATACATGCGTCTAATTGTAGAAGTATCACAACCGAGTTTATATTGTATTGACATTTTACATTGATTTGATACTGTGTTAATGATACTTAGGATGCATTTTAATGTATTTCTTGATTTGGGCATACCGTGTTTAAACTAATATAGACCTATGTGTTATTGATAGTAAGTCCGTCAAGGAGTATTGCTGTTTGGATATCTAGTTACAAATATCACAGGTGCTAGCCTGCTATTTGGTATATGAGATGATCTATATGCAGTTTAACTCTATCAAAGTTATGCAAGGAATATTATGTTTAATGCTGTTGTTGAATGACCTTTTGTATCCATTGTTGCATTTGTAGTAATCATGTGTTATTATGTTGCAGGTGTTGTTTTACTTTGTATTTTAGATTATCAACACAATAAATGATAGTCATCATTTAACCGTGTTGCCTGTCTTCATGGTAAATCCCCCGCTACACACGTTTTTAGTCAACTTTCTGTGCAAAGAGATTGTAATTGAATTGTACACATTGTCGTACGAATAAAAATATAGTATTACTACACTGCCGTGTCTCTCTAATTTGTAATGATGCCGATACAGAGTTAAAACGATTAGTTGTAGCATACTTTTGTATTAAACAGTTGCAGTATTATACTTGTTTTAGGTTTTGTGTTAAAACGGGATATGACCGAAGGTCGTGTTTCTCCCAATAATCCGTATTTTTTTGGCATGCAGAACAATTGTATAATGTCACAAGACAGATTTGTAGGTTGACAACTTACAACATTAGCTACATTAGGTCTTCACTCCCGCACCAGATATTGGGTATCCTAGATTACACCATTTGCTGTGTTTATACCTACGCAAAGGTAAAATGGGTGGTAGGCGAGACATCACATCCTACGGCCCCCTCGCAGCGCTTCGCTATTTGTTTTCGGGACATAAGGCTTCAGGGCTTATTTTGGACACCCTTTTTTCTACCGTAATGCTTCAAATGGCCGCGAAGTATGTCCTGCATCTACAGAACCCTAAACATTAAACGTCTGATAAGAATTAACAAAGTTACAATGGTGGCTCAATGCTCTCCTATGATCACGGGTCCCAACCTTCCCCTAAATGGACCGAGGATACATTATCCCCTTTATGAAACATGGAACTATTTACGGTTTTAATGATTTACAAATTATAGACATTGTTTACTGTTGTCTATACATTAAAATGTACTATTCTGAAAGACAAAATTGTAACAACAAAATTATCAAAATAATGTTAATAACAGCAAAAGATACTGAAATGGCCATTAATTGGTGATTTATACCAGTGAGGTGTGGACACATTTGTTGCTTAGTTTTATTATACCACGTACACCAGTCAACCACTCCAACTCATTCAACATGTTGATTTGTACAGGCTGTCCATTTTTCACGCCGTGGTAAATGGATCCCCGATTTACATAAGGTGGGTGTCCATTTACAACATCACACCGGCGCCGTGGTAAATGTATCCCCGGTTTACATAAGATGGGTGTCCATTTACAACATCACAGTCACACCGGCGCCGTTATTGGTTAGTGCAATGTAGTTTTTGCAGATTCAATAATATAATTTGTTATACATTAACTCGTTAAAATCGAAAACGATTGTTCTTTATACGATTGCACATTTTCATATTTCTCACGATTATTTATTTAGTCTAAATTTTATAGATCTGTAATTTACAAGCACAATGTACCCTGTATTACTTTACTACAATGTGCAATTTTCTCAAAATATACACATATTTTAATTTTCAAGCACAATGCACCCTGTATTACTTTACCACAATGTGCAATTTTCTCAAAATATACACATATTTGTTAACTGTTTGGGGTATAGGGCGCAAAGCAAAATACATAATTATTATTAAAATTAATATTATTATTGTTGTTGTTGTTATTCTCCAAACGTGTATGTCAACACAATAATTAATATAACTCTCAAGGCCTCCAATAAATTTTAATTTAATGAAAAATTGTGCACTTTTTGATAGATCATGGCTATACACTAGTATCACAATGAAAATATACGATGTCATACTATCAGTTGAATACCGGACAGATAGATAACCAAGATTGGGGCAAATAAAAAAATTAATCAATGCGTATATGACTATTATGGTAACACATTATCGAAGGCGGCTCTTCGTTGTTTTGACCCTGCGGCCTGCTACCAGCTCTCTGAATGCGCGCTTTTTCAAAAATCCGCTACAAACACTATAACGCATCCTTAACGTTCACCACTGCGCGTGCGCAACAGCGATGGCTTGTCGAGTATTGATGCGTTTACCTGTGGAACGTGTATTACGGTTGTGTGGGTGGTGTGGACGTAATCCGTCTGTAATCCGGTTTGCATTGTCCAGACGATCTCACAATCCGGTTCGTTTGTTGTCCAGAGCCATGGCATACTCCGTGATCGAGAGAGGCGCTCCAAATACCCTTGAATACCGCATGTACTTCTGTAAGTAGGGTTTCGTAGATCACGAAGGGCGATGAAACAGCGCCGGCTATTGTCGACGTGTGTGTTTGGTGTGTGTATGAGCGGCTGTGACCGTGTATTCACCGGCCGGCCAAGTCTAGACATCTGTACACGACTACTACACGCTCTAACTTTGTGTTCTCTCTTGCATTAGACCTACATAATCATAATTCATACTTACCCTCAAGTGTGTGCAAAAATGGCGAAGACTGAAATGTAGCCGTAGCCGTAGGATACAAAATTTTGGATTTTCAATTAAAAAAATAATTTTAGTTAATGGTGCGTGTAGCATAATATTTGTATTGTTAAATAATAACATTAAGCTAAGTTATTAGCAAGTGTCCATTATAATATGATTACATAGGCCATGAGCCAATACCAAAAAAATCACATGCCAGTACCATTTTGAGGGACAAAGCCAAAGTCTCACTATATTTTTTTGAAAGATCATCACCTTGGGCACAGTTTTTAGTATGATGGACTTTCCCAAGTGGTAGCTTAATACCTTTTTTGTGGGAAAATAGGCTTTTTTGGGGTAAAATCACGTTTTTTGAAATTGTTCTTTTACAAAAGGGAATGTACAGCTAGAAAAAAATTCAAAAAGTGGCAATTATGACCAGTATAAATGTTGATTTTTTAGTATCATTTATTCAAAAATGGTCTCAACGGTTGCCATGGAAACGGTCATTTTGGGGCAAAAATACGTTTTTTGGTGACAAAACTTTAAAAATTCATATCTCAGGATTCACATTAAATATTTGGGTGCTTTCAATGGCAAACCCATTCTGAGATACACAGGCAGTTTTTCAGTTACCTTTGTTTACAATATATTTAGGCAGAATGGTCAGTTTTGGGGTAAAAACATCAGTTTTGAAATGCCGTTTTTAGGAAAATGGCAGAAAAGAGTGATTTTGAGATTTCCTTGCTATAAGACACGTACCTATGCCCAAAGCTGTCAAAGTTGAGTATATCGGTAAAATCAAAATGAATAAGACAGCAGGGGGGGTAGTTGAAAGTGTCCAAAAGAAAAACCGTATTTGGGTGCTTTCTCGGCTGACAGACACAAGTGTCCCAAGTTGGACTGGCTTCAACGTTCTGACAAGAAATGAAGTAGAAGTTCGTCGAAATAAAATATTTTATCTGCCTAGTATCAATGCACCAGCAACATAGATGGCAACAGTATTTGATATATATACTGAATCAGTCCTAGAAAATCAGACAGGAGCTTCAGTTACCCTGCATTATATGTGTCTTTGATCAGGCCTTGTACGCGAAGGCATCCGAAATCGTCTGGAAGCATAATGAATACTTTGAAGGCATCATTTTGAGAATGGGTGACTTCCATGCAGTCCTCAACTTTCTATCAGTCGTTGGGAAGCGATTCCAAGATGCTGGTCTAAGAGAATTGGCTGTCAAATCAGGAATCATTGCAGTGGGTTCTGTCCAGGCAGTACTGGAAGGACGCCAGTACAATCGTGAAGTGAGGCTTCATAAATTGGTGTATGAAGCACTTCTCCGGTTAGCATGGAAGGAATTTGTACCATCGCTGAAAGCTTCGCACCCGAATGATAAACCAGATGCATTGATGCAGCATGTGATGATTTATGTCAGACATCTCTTAATGACGTCTTGACCAATCCAAGCGTAGTAGATTCTTAGCTACTTTGAGACATTCCTTGACAGTATGCAATATGGAAATAGAGGAGAGCTTGCAGCCTTCTGGATGTCCTACATCGATATGGTGGACATCATGCTGGGTCTGATACGTGCATCTAGAGAAGGTGACTGGTTGTTGCATCGCCACTCTTTCCAAGCTCTGCTGTACTGGGCCTTCGCATACGACCGGACTACCCACGTTACGTAATAAATAGCACGGTTGATCATGTTAAAGCATATTTTCACGAGTGTGTTGACCTGAAATATGGTTGTTGTCATCCGCATGAACTCAGCGAACGATGTTAGTGTCGGGTATTCTACGCCGTCTGTTGGCAAAACTGCACATTTCCTGTCAATCACCGCTGCGTTACTATGACATCGCACATGGCCGATCTGAGCAGTTGATGTTTACATGTTAAGCTCCACCTATTTTTGCAGTCCAAAAAGATTAAGTTTCATCGAATGTTGGTATTACATTAGTGATCGCCGATCGCTGACAGACAGTTTGTTTACTTGTGTTTATGTCGTTTGCAAAATGGGTGAAGTCTAAATGGCATAAAAACAAGAACTTATGAAGTACGCATGTCTGAAACTTATGCAAATTTTAATTTGCACTCCTATTGGTAAATAGGCGAACTTTGTCGACGAAACATGATTGCAGATATGTGTCAAGGTTCTTGTAGGAATTACTATCGAGAAACCACGTATGTGCTAGAATGACAGAAGGTGTAATCTTACAAACGGTACACATTTTTTTGGGATCGGATGAACCGTAAGTTTGCTAGCGACCGCTGAATTTAGTGATTTTGGACATGTGCCGAGTTGTTTATTTTTCACTCGCTTATCTATTTTTGGTAATATGTTTTTGAACTAGTGAAGCATGGGAACACGTAGGATGACATTAGGCCACTAATAGCCTATTACGCGCCAGTTAGTGTCTCCTAATGATATATGTGATGAAATACAATATGCAGGTGAAACAACATACCAGGAATAGACACCTTCCACAATACCCACCAGCCTCTCACTCAGCCACTTTGGTTACAAATATACTCATATACTCATCAGCTATTGTCAAGTTATTGCGTGCTTTGGTTGTATGTATATATACAGTGTGTATATATATATATATACGATTTGCCTTATCTCTGAGGCTAATGTCATAAGATGTTGTAAATTGATTTAGTAAGCAGGTGCTGTGCCATCTAGGCAGCAAGTACAAGTCTAATTAGTTCACTGGTGTGGGATGATTACTGGCTAATTTAGAAGATCTAGTCAGTCTCATTAATTCTGCTCTAATTCTAATAGCAATACTAGTGGTGCTTAAACAGTGCAGTGAGTGGACCACATGAAGGTCAATCCTCAACATTTTCCCTGCTCATCTCATTTGAAACAGATTTAATAAACCATGTAACCCTTTAATATTGACTAATATAGATAGTTTGTTCGTAAACTTTGTACAGATTTGTTATTTGGTTTCACTGAAATCATATCTATGACAGATTAGTGTTGGTCGATCGAAGCTAATTATTTTAATAGAATTACGCAGTCTTTTTATTAAACCAATGGGTAGCTGCCCATATTACTGAAACTATTCACATACTACACATTTGTGCATCGATGAATCAACCTAATTCACATTTGATGAGGGAGTTTTTAGTAGCAGAATCACAGATAATACGGATACCCACTATTGGGGTTGTAAAGCCATGGTATGCACTACGTTTTTCTAGCACTCACCTAATTCCGCATCACCAATTCCGACCCATGTGCTTGTAACATGGACAGGTGCACCCTGGTAACTGCAGTAGGGTAACGCAACCTACCGGCTTCCTGTGGGCTTGCATAACTTGACTGTAGGTTAACGGAGGCTGGACTGAGTGTCTGGACAGTATATTCTAGACGCGGTGCATATGTGGCCACTGTAGGTGCGTGGCACTGGGCCCCTTGGTGTAGGGACACATCCCGGTGAGTACCAATCACACGCCCAGCCATGGGTAAATGATGAAGTCGTGACAACGACTTCAAGGACGATGGATGTTTGTACTGGCGACGACCGTATTAGTCTGCAGCAGCTACATCACGATGTCTGACTCTGTCTCAGAGATCACCCGCCCCATTTAGAAGGGAACTGTTGACGGAAAGATGGATCTCGTATATAGCCTTGGATGGCATTCTAGGGGAAGGACAGCACCAAACATCAATGTCCAGTGAGTTGACACCCTACAGGAAGCAAACCTTCCAGTCAACTAGTCGGCGCAGGGCTAGTGACCCGGCCTGATGAATCACTACTTACTACGAAAAGTTCTCTTGATTTACCAAAACGGACAACAACCCCTGGACAGAAATGGACAACGCTCAACCCTAAATAAAATCAACCTATGACACAGCATCCAATGTGCAACGTGGAACGTTCTGACATTGAACAATAGTGCTGCCCTGCCGCTTCTATCACGCCAACTAAGCAATCTGAGAATCAACCTCGCTAGACTACAGCAAACACGTCTCTGTGACTCAGGAGAAAACCTTTGCGGTGGTACAACTACCGGTATATCTAGTCTGGCAGAACTGGTGGACAACGCTACTGTGGGGTCGGACTAGCGATGGATACCAATCTGAAAAAGGTTCTCACCTCTTGGAATGCCGTCTCGCCTCGTCTTCTCTCCACTCGTTTTCTCCACAGCGCTGGACACATGTCAGTCATTGTCTGCTGTTCGCCAGCTGAGATGAATTATGACTCTACAAATTCAATGACGATCTCACTGCCACCTTCCCCACATCAGCCACCATGATCTGACCATTGTTATTGGAGACTTTAACGCTTCAATAGGCTCAGATCGCATCGCTCACCGTGTCTGCTCTGGCTAACGATAATGGTTCACGTCTTCTCAACCTGTGTGCTTCGTCCGTTCTATGCAGTGCCAGTCCCTGGTTCCATCGTAAATGGTATCACGCATAAAGTTCTTGACCATGTACTAATTTCCTGCCGACGGTTCTCCAGTATACAGTCCTGCAGAGTTTACAGAAGTGCCAAAATTGGGTTGATTGATCACAGACTCCTTTCTTTCACTGTCGCCACGAACCAACAACAAAAAGGTTATAGTTAACAAACCCCGCATTGAGTTCTCAAATCGCTGCTCCGTGTTATTCCAATGACAATCAGATCTTCCAGAAGACACCAACATTGAAGAAACCTGGCTTGCATTCAATTCGGCCATGCACTCTGCTGCCACCAAAGTACTGGGACGACCACATGTTGCAAGAAAACCCTGGATAACTGACTCAACCATCGAGACGCGCAGATCTGCCAGACTGATAGGAAACAGAGGTGAACAGAAATGACTTACTCGTGAAAGAAATCGTGCCCTTGGCCAAGATCAAGCTCGCTATTGGGACAAAAAAGCTGAAAAAAATTGAGAGAGCTGCTGCTAATCAAAGACCAGCATATGATATATCGTGAGTTGAGGACATGCCGATTAGGACTGACAAACCAATCCACCACTGTGCAAGCGCTTGATGGAACCAAACTCCCAAACATCAAAGACTGCTTAGACCGATGGAAAGAACATTTCGATGACCTGCTGAACAAACCATGCCATCCACCAGATCCCATCCTCACAGCTGACGCCAAAAGTGTCCCTTGTGATGACAGCTGCAACATTGACCCAGTTATCAGACAAGAAGTTGCTACCACCCTCAAGCCTCTAAAGAACAGACAGGCCCCAGAAATCTGCTCAATCGCAAGCTACTTCTAAAAAGTGGTGGAGACACAATGATAACCTGGTTAACTCACATCATCAACATCGTGTGGGTAAAAAAGACGATTCCCGATGGCTGGAGGAGGGGAATAATCCTGCCATTCTAAAAAACAAAGGCAACAAGGAAGTCTGCAGGAAACACCTCGGCAGCACATTTCTTTCCATACCTGGCAAGCTCTTCACCATGACACTCCTAGACCGCATTCGACCAGCTCTACAACATTGCAGCCGATGAACAAGCGGGCTTCTCTTTGTACTACAGCACAACTGACCTTCACCATCAGACAACTAGTAGAAAAAACAAAAGAATTTAATCAATCTGCCTTTGTTGACTTCAAAACTGCCTTTGATTCGGTGTCCCATGGTGCACTGTGGAAAATCCTACAATTTGTGTCCCTGAGAAACTCTTGAGATCACGTCTGCACGCTTTACGCCAACACCCGTTCATCCGTGCGCCTCGCCGCCTCTCTATCGGAGTTCGCAGTTGAATCTGATGTGAACCAACGATGTGTTCTGACTCTGCCATATTCACCTCCACCATCGATGGACTACAACAGGCCTTGACAGTACTTCAGGAAGAAACAAGCCATGTGGGCATGACCATAAGCTGCACAAAGACCAAACTCATGGCTGTCACTCCTGATCCGACAACTCCACCACCACTGCATATCTCAAACGAACGTGTTGAATTTGTGGACTCTTATCTATTTAGGATCTGTTATAACAAACAATGGATCATCAGCCAAAGACATTACATCCCACATCTCTAAAGCTGCCAGTGCCATGTGCTGCCTATTGAACCCACATTTCCGCAAACGACGCATAAGCATCAAAACAAAGATAAATATGTACTGTGCACTGAATATTTCCGTTCTTCTGTATCTTGGGCAACAACTCTCGCAGATCGCTGTCGCCTCGACGTGTTCGGTATGCGCTGTCAGCGTCGTGTATTACGTATTTCTTGGCAACAGCACAGCACCAACTGCTCTGTACGAGATAGAACCGGTCAACCCACTGCGTCATCCCTCCTACGTCAACGCTGGTATGGACACCTTCATCGCATGACGTGCACTGTCCAGGCCCGCCGAGTCTATGATTTTAATCCAAAAACAGCAGGATGGCACCGCCCGAGAGGATGGTCCAAGATCCAGTGGTCCGATTCAATCATCCGTGACCTGGCCACTGCTGGCATTGACATTACCACCGCCACCCAGATCTGCCAGAACCACTCAAGTTGGAGAACGTTCGTCAGCGAACTGCCCATGCTCGAATCCGAGCATGGCACTTAAGTCTTTATTGTGGTGACCTACTTTTGTGATCACATTTTAGTTATAGGCAAGTTTGCTTCGAGGCCTGACAATTTCTTAGGCTAACATTTAGATATATTGCAATTATCATGTTGTTGTTTTGTCTTCCAGTTGGCCCCAGTGGTATTGTGTCTCCATTCCATGACATTCCGCTGTATGCAAATGAAGAGGAGCAAATTTTCAACATGGTTGTTGAAGTACCACGTTGGACAAATGCAAAAATGGAGGTAAATAGACTAATGCATTGAAAGGCATTGTGCTTGCATAATAATGAAAGAAATTCTCATAAATTTAATTTGGTGCTTACTAATAATAACAAATTTAAGTAATAATTTATTTGAAAATAATTGTTATGAAATATGCTTAACAATGTAAATAGTTCAAACTTAATCTTTCAGCCAACGTTTACCAGTACATAAAAGAGAATCATTTGTTATTTGTAGTTTTAGTTGATTGAGTAATAATTTAGCCCTGAAACGTGTATAAAAAACAGGGTGAACCTGTTCTTTGAGAAATTGTATTCCCATTGTCATGGTAACAACAGAACCTCAATGGGGGTGAGCTTACAGTGAGATGTGAGTTGGTGTAAATGTGATTCCTTCAGATTGCGACCACTGAGCGGTTGAACCCTGTGAAACAGGACACTAAGAAGGGAAAGCTACGCTATGTACATAACTGCTTCCCTCACCATGGATACATCTGGAACTACGGAGCCTTCCCGCAGGTCTGTCTCACTGCTAGAACATACAGCAACAGTGTTCTACAGCCTACCTTAAGAGTTGGTGGTCAGCAGAACCTTCAACTTGTACAGTTGGGATCTACATTAACTTTGATACTGACTGGAAATATCAGTGAGAATTGTTCCTTGCACATAAGGTTTCACAAACTCTTTTGTGCATTTTATTTATTGTATTATGTGTGAGTGCTTTTCCTAACCTAACATAGCAAACAGTAGTAACAATGTTGAGGAAAAACAATTTATTTAATTGACACTGTACTGGTTTTGTTATAGTGTCTTCTTTGAACTTTGTAGATTTGACTGTGGACTGATGATAGTTATCTCTTTTCGTTAGAATGTATAAAATATCCACCAGGTGACACCACTTTAATGCACAACATAAAAGCTTGCCATGGAGTGATCTATGAATTTAACGAGAGATGTTCATGTTATTAGATGTTGCAAATTACTATTTTCTTGTGAGAATATATAAATGGGAGGCAAGGTAACTCTTAATTAAATGTTTCATTTTGTTGTTGGATCCATAAGATGTCTGCGACATAGACTCTTGTACAAACCATCAGTTGTTGCCCTCTAATCAGTCGTTTCCTTTTCTATAGCATTGTCTAAATCGTGGGTTTCCCCATTTTGTAGACGTGGGAAGACCCAAGTTATACAGATGAACACACGGGTCAGAAAGGTGACAAGGACCCTATAGACGTTTGTGAGATCGGCTTCAAGGTGGGTATAAAACCCTCTACACTTCATTTAGACCGTCACAAATGTGGTTTGTTGGTGATCAGAAATGTGGTGTGTGACCAGGATAAGTGTATGGACTGTCAGTTTAATAGAGTGCATGCTTTTGTTGATTTTGTCAATAATTTGTTTTGACTTTGTTTGGGTAGGTCTAGTAACTTGTGAAAGTGTGAAAAGTTTTATGTTATATAGAATATGTAATACCAATTATAAACAGGCTGTGCATAGCCATTTTGTCCACTGAATTGTGGTTTGGCTGAAGCATAATTACTTTAATAGTTTTTGCTTCTAACATTGGGAAAGAATTCTGATGTCATGTTTGTGTGTGGCAGGTTCACAAGAGGGGAGCTGTGGTGCAGGTGAAGATCATCGGCATCATGGCCCTCATCGACGAAGGTACATGTCTTTGTGCGCTCACATTCTACCATTGTCTTGCACTCATGCATGCGAAGTAACCACTTACCTGGCAAATTCTTCGAGCCACTTCAGTAATGATCTTTGAAGAGCTATTAGTTTATGAGTGAAGAATTTTACAATTGTTCTTTGTTTGACTTTGTTTAGCATTTACTCAAATTAATAATGATTTATAATTGTGTTTTCTGATTATGCTTTTTTAATGGATAAAGTAACTAGGCAATTATTTTTCATGTGGCCATTATGAGTTTACACACCAGTAGATGGTATATTAAAATAGTCTGTTTAAAACAAGATTTTATGTGTAGTATTGTGTACAGATTTGAGCATCTAATGAAATTGACTGTGCTGACTGAGTTGTGATGTTTGAAACAGGAGAGACAGACTGGAAGGTTCTCGCGATCGACATCACTGATCCTCTCGCCGCACAGCTCAATGGTAAGTGCTAAACATTTCTTGATAGAGAGTATTTCAGTTGTAGTTTCCAGTTGATATATAATCAAAATTTTTAGTTTGCACTTTGTCATTTTGTTATCGGTTCCTGAGGTTATGTACAGTATAGACAGCTTTCGGTACATTTTCTTCCAGAATAGATCAAAATAGTATTGTTATTGGTGCTTGGTTAGCAAATTTCGAACTATTAGTGTTGCAGCGATTCACAAGGTGGCGCCACCAAACATCGACGACCTTGTAGTGTTGTGTATTCACAAGGTGGCGCCACCAGGAAACCGAGCACCCAGTTCAGTCTCTCCCTTAGGCTGTTTGGGGTCAGGACACTGTTGGACTTCCTGCTTGGATACAGACGCAAAAGTGCAATTTATTTTTGAGAAATGATTTTTTTTTATAATTCACCTGCTCTGACATAAGTGCATTTGAGTAGTCAGATTTCCCGATGTGATTGTAGAAGCTGTTCACAGTAAAATGGTGCATTGGTAGCTGATTTTATTAAGCGGAAGGGTATTTGGCAGCAATTTGGCTAGTTGACTCTTTAGCCGGATTACTGCCTGCATCCATTCGTAAATATTGACGGGTGTCGCACATACAGGCATTTTGTGAGAGCTAGAAATATTAGATTTTGACTAAACTCAACCAGCATGTCAATGAGATGATAATAACAGCAGGTGAGAGAAGTTTAAGAAACTTTGCAGGTCACGTTTTCTTATAATCACATGTCTTATAAAGGGGGTGGGGTGCGTATGCCAGTAGTTAAACCTCAATTTTAAAAATCTGAATGAAAATGGACCGATAATGTTGCAGTAGGGTGATTCATCAATCATGTTTTGTTTACTTCAGCTAATTAAACACATGAATATGTTGTCAATGAAGTCTGAGGACAGTGAGTTTCTGGAGTCGGCCATAGCCCAAGCTTGTTATCAGATCTGTTTACTGACTGGACATTCTGGCCAATCAAGCAAGTGGCATTGTTTTATGAATGTCTGCTAATTAGCTGTGTAATATTATGTAATTGAACTGCTTGAGACGTCTGCCTTTGAGGAATTCACACCCTAAGGTGACTTTTTGTTGATGTTTACCTTTGTAAATAGGGCACAAGGTCCAAAAATCAATATACATTTGAATGTAACTTAACAACTGGCTGTATTGAATTTTCCTATAAAACACTTATTGAACTTTCTGCAAAACTGTATCAGGAGTTCATAGTGCCACCTGAGAACGTTGTGCTGGATTACAAATTGTCCAACAGCAGTGCTGATTTTTCTGGTGCCTTGCCAAGTTTGGTGGCACCTTTGAAATGTGCATAAAACACAAACACGTGGAGGGATTACCAAAATAAAATTGCAGAGTGCTTGTAACATGGGTGCCTACAAAGTGTGTTGTTTTCGACATTTTTCTAAAAAATCACCATGTCTATTTGGGGTCAGGACACGAAAAAGTTCAATTTATTTTTGAGAAATGATTTTTTTACAAAATTCACCTGCTCTGACATAAGTGCATTTGAGTAGTCAGATTTCCCGGTGTGACTGTAGAAGCTGTTGACAGTAAAATGGTGCATTGGTAGCTGATTTTACTAAGCGGAAGGGTATTTGGCAGCAATTTGGCTACTTGACCCTTTAGCCGGATTACTGCCTGCATCCATTCGTAAATATTGACGGGTGTCACACATACAGACATTTTACGAGAGCTAGAAATATTAGATTTTGACTAAACTCGACCAGCATGTCAATGATATTATAATAACATCAGGTGAGAAGTTTAAGAAACTTTGCATGTCACGTTTTCTTATAATCACACAAAACGTTAACACGGTCGCCAATGGGAAAACTAACAGTGTGCTAAGCCCGTTTCCTTGCATGGTAGTATAGCTGTAAGAGAGTCAGGTCAAACATACAGTGTCAATAAGCTGTATGTTATTGTTTTATTAAGTTACTGTTACGTATACTTGCATTAAAGATATTCTTAAATTTAAATTTCTTTTAAACACACCTATGAAGCTGACTCATGTTCCACATACAACATTGTGTTTGTTATATTGTGACGTGTAATATTAAATATTGTTGGAAATAAATGATTTACTTACTTACTTACTTACTTACTTACTTACTTACTTACTTACTTACTTACTTACTTTGGCATCCATTGATTTTCTCCTGTAGGAACTGAATTCTGGGAGTTGGCTCATCCTCTGCTCACATTGGCATGGTTTGTCTAATGTTAATTTGTGTTGATGTTTCCTCTTTAGATGTTGATGACATCGAGAAGCATATGCCCGGCTTTCTGCAGGTTTGTTGCATTTTGCCATGTCAGCAACTTTCACTATACATGTATAGTATAAGGCTTAGTCACTGTTCCTTTTTCTTGCTTCTGAAAACACTTGTCTTACTCAATAGTGCCAGGTAATGTAGCACAAAACTATCTATCACTATTCATGATCTGATGGTGGTAGAGCCAGAAGCCATTCAAAATAAATATTTTAAACCATCACACATTGGCCTGGCAGTAGAGTTCAGTACTGAAGCTGTGGGCTGTGAGATTATCCACAAAATGAAAAGCGGTAGATTTGACACCTGGTTGTAGTATATGGTATTGTTAAATCAATAACCTGTATAGGAGTAACTAAACACTAATAGAAACCGATCGCCTGTAATTTATTTTGCATGTGTATGTGTTTAGTGGAATTTATATATTTATGCTGTAGTATGAAACAGGCCTCTTTGTTGTTTGCAGGCAACAAATGAGTGGTTCCGTATCTACAAGATACCAGCCGGGAAGCCGGAGAATAAATTTGCTTTCAATGGAGAAGCTAAAAATAAGGTCAGTAAATGAAACGTTTTGATTGGTTTCACCGTATTTGCTTTGCGTTTTGTTTTGAAGGTACAGCTGTATCAGATTCTCGGTTGGGTACTACAAAAACTAGGGATTTTAGGAGACAACCAAGAATTGGCGGGGACCTCCGTTTTGGTATTGTCATGATAAAGGTGCATTACCCACGTAACAATCTTCTTCGTGGAGAGTGTTTATGATTTGCCAGCATTTTTCTTGTCATGCTATAATGTGGAAAAACAACAACACACAAGGATTGTAACTGACGACTGTATGTATTTGTTGCAAAGGAAAAGGTATACCGCTGGTGTGTTTAACTTGGTAGTGGTCAGCATAAAATAGACTAACCACTCTTGTCTGGACACTGGTTACTGACCAGTCACTTACGCTTATTTCTCCAGAGTTTTGCCCTGTCCGTGATCAAGCAGGCAAACGGCCAGTGGCTACAACTGGTCAATGGAGAGGACAAATCTCATGGAATCAACTGGTAGGTCCCCTGCCCCCTTCCAGCACCCTCTGGTAGGTCCCCTGCCCCCTTCCAGCACCCTCTGGTAGGTCCCCTGCCCCTTCCAGCACCCTCTGGTAGGTCCCCTGCCCCCTTCCAGCACCCTCTGGTAGGTCCCCTGCCTCCTTCCAGCACCCTCTGGTAGGTCCCCTGCCCCCTTCCAGCACCCTCTGGTAGGTCCCCTGCCTCCTTCCAGGACCCTCTTTTAGGTTCCCCTGCCCCTTCCAAAATCCTCTGATAGGTTCCTCTGCCCCCTTCCAGTACCCTCTGATAGGTTCCACTGCCCCCTTCCAGCACCCTCTTGCAGTTTCCCCTATCCCCTTCCAATACCCTCTGATATGTTCCACTTCCCCCTTCCAACACCCTTCAATAGGTCTCCTGCCTCTTTCCAATACCCTCTTGTAGGTCCCCATGCCGCCTTCCAGCACTATCCTGCAGTTTATATTTAAATAATTGTTTCCACCTTCTAAATACATAGTTTTACTTAACCGTATGCATGGTTTCAAGTGTTGTTACTTTATTTAAAAACATGCATTTTTAGAGAAGCATTTAAAAATGAATCTGCTGTTGTAGGTATTTTTGGTCCGTATTATAATTATATTTTCCATTTTAATTTGTCACACATTATTTATGATCTATATTTATGGACTATGCTGTGCTTCCTTTTAACTTGAGCTACATTATACAGCTGTAATATATAATAGGTTTTCATCATAATTATTACTTGTAAAGTTTAAAGAAATATGGCATAATAACTGAGTGTTTAATGTGTTGATCGTATAATAAGACCTCTGTACAATTACTCTTATTGTCACTGTGTTATTATGATTGCGTATTATTGGCAGTAACAACACGACTTTGAAGGCAAGTCCAGGGTATTTAGAACAAGACGTCGCGCAGAAAGAAATCGAGAGTGTACGTATTGCCATAGCTTCTCTCTCTCTCATGGCAACAGCTTGAAGGGGCCTGCAACATGACATAATTGTCCCGACTAATTAACGTCTGTGAGCCTAATTGCAACTATATGTACTGTCTTGTGCAGATTTAATGATGTTCGGTGCAAACACCAGAGATGTCCATTGTCTCCCAGGCGTTCACCATTAGAGTTTTCATCCTGCCTCAAATATACCACTTACCCCTGTTGCCCTGGGCCAGTGCGATTGTCTCCTTGTTTAATTCAATAAGCCAAACACCATACCAGCACAATGACACTGCCTCAGTCAGTCCTTTTGTATTCTGTCTAATTACTTATCATTAAGCACATCGGTAATGAAATGGATCCATGGCCTCCCGAGGCCCTGGAAATGCTGCCCAGGTTTGGCATTAGGGCTGAGTAGATGGACAAAGCCTGTCTTGCTGCTAGAGGCAGTGTCGTCTCTTACATGCTTCCTGCCGGGATAACAGGATGGCAGCATTGTTTACAGTGTGATTATGATATCGCTGGGTCAAATGAGCATCACAAACAAGCGTATTAAATTAATCAGGTGTCATTGGTGAATCACTGAAACGGTGGCAGAAAACAGCAAGTTGTCTGGCTTTGGTTTTCTCTGATCTGGTTAATCCTTTGAAATGAGAGGCTGACAGGGACTAACATCCTTGTGGGAACCTGTATATATGTAGTAGAGATATTTGTGATTGTTACTTGGGAAAGTTAGCACAAATTAAACCCTTGCTTTCCTTTGGTTGTTATGGTAATAATCTTTTTACCGAGATGAGATTTTATTTGTTGTAGTTTGTCCAGAATAATGTATGTATTTTTGTATGCATGTGTACATACAAAATATATTTATATATATTACATATATACATCACATGCACACAGAGTAACTCATACATAATATACAACATAACGTGTGCATTCATTCAACAGTTTGAATCATAAATGAAGGACAAATTAAATGTTGTTTCTTCTGTTCTAGTCGACACCAGTTGGAAATGCTGCTCCTATAGATGCTGAAGGTAAACTTCAAAACCGCAGAATCTATATCTTACACTCTACACTTTGTGCTCATCAATGTTTGTATTCGAGTAATTTATTTTCAATTAAATTCATACACGCACATTTTATAATGAAGAAGCAGGCAACAAATTGGATTTCTTTGTCGCAGTGTCGATTCTCTGGCCACTGTCTTGGCAAGTTAATTAAATTATAATAACATTAATTATTAAATTAATTAGTTTAACATTGAATATTAAAAAATTATTTCTGATCTGGAACCATTACATCATACAACTATAGGTAAAATATGTAACATTATTGAAGTACAGTTTAAATCAGTAATACAAAATAGCCAATAATGCTGTGTATGCAATAAAATAGAAAATGTGGCTTATGTAGGAAAGAAGTATCTATATCAAGGCAGGTAGTGTCGGCAAAGTGTTTTCAAAGTGCCATTAGTTTCGAGACTCATGGGCCTGTCAGACATACTGCTTTGTATTGGTTAATTGTGGACTTGTGGTTGTGGAATTAGGCTGGTGACATTAGACTGACATGTTGCTGTGATGGATTGTCATCACTGGAGACCAGAACATGTTGTTTATCCATTTACAGATCTATTATAGATGAAACAATTTTTTTTTCTTTAAAGGCTCCAGTGTTTTTTGGGTTTTAGACCAGCAGAGAATTATTGTGGGACACGCTTTTAAAACCTTCTCTTCTGGTGTGCCAAAAGTGGTGGGATGTTTTAAGGCAGCACAGCAGGTTGCGTTAGAGACAGTCAGCCTACTTTACTTCCTTGTTGGATCTCACTGTGCGACTAACTTGACTGTTGTTTCACTTTGTTGTAGTTGACAAGTGGTGCTATCCAAAGCTATAAGTCCAACAAGAAAGGATCAGCTAAAAACTACAAAAGAAAGCAGCAGCATGGTCCATAGGGTTGTCATTCACAGTTGTCAAACAGCCAAATTTGCCACTCACATTGACAACTTGTTGACTTTGTGGTTATCGTATCTGGTCAGATGTCTCACTTATTCGTGGTAACATGTCGCAAAGTTTAGCCATCAGTGCGTAGTACTTCTTTGATATGTACAAATTGTTTGTGAGTTTACGAGGTAATTCATTTAGGCATATGAACTATTAAGCCAGAATTAGTACTGAATTGTAGTTACTGGCACACATGGTGTGTTCATAACACAAGAGTGGAGGTAAGGGGTACTTTGTGATAATTAGTTTAACTGAATTGGGAGTTTTTGTTGTGGTGTCCAAGACTTGTAGTTATTAGATGTCAGTAAGGTAACAACACATCAGGTTTGTGGGAGTAAAAATACACTTAGATGACTCGGTTAACAACACGGCAATTTGATGTTTTCTCACACGATTGTTAAGGTAAATAGTACTGCAAATAGGTGCTGTATTTCTTTCTGGGGACAATAATTGTATCCATCATGGACATACGTAGACACGTTGTCATTGTGTATCCATCATATGTAGACATGTTGTCATTGTGTATCCATCATGGACATACGTAGACACGTTGTCATTGTGTATCCATCATATGTAGACATGTTGTCATTGTGTATCCACCATGGACATACGTAGACACGTCATTGTGTATCCATCATATGTAGACATGTTGTCATTGTGTATCCACCATGGACATACGTAGACACGTTGTCATTGTGTATCCATCATATGTAGACATGTTGTCATTGTGTATCCACCATGGACATACGTAGACACGTTGTCATTGTGTATCCATCATATGTAGACATGTTGTCATTGTGTATCCATCATGGACATATGTAGACATGTTGTCATTGTGTATCCACCATGGACATACGTAGACACGTTGTCATTGTGTATCCATCATGGACATACGTAGACACGTTGTCATTGTGTATCCACCATGGACCTACGTAGACACGTTGTCATTGTGTATCCATCATGGACATACATAGACACGTTGTCATTGTGTATCCACCATGGACATATGTAGACACGTTGTCATTGTGTATCCACCATGGACATACATAGACACGTTCTCATTGTGTATCCATCATGGACATACGTAGATACGTTGTCAGTGTGTATCCACCATGGACATACGTAGACACGTTGTCATTGTGTATCCACCATGGACATACATAGACACGTTCTCATTGTGTATCCATCATGGACATACGTAGATACGTTGTCAGTGTGTATCCATCATGGACATACGTAGATACGTTGTCAGTGTGTATCCACCATGGACATACGTAGATACGTTATCATTGTGTATCGATCATGGACATACGTAGACACGTTGTCATTGTGTATCCATCATGGACATACATAGACACGTTGTGATTGTGTATCCATCATGGACATACGTAGACACGTTGTGATTGTGTATCCATCATGGACATACGTAGACACGTTGTAATTGTGTATCCATCATGGACATACGTAGACACGTTGTCAGTGTGTATCCATCATGGACATACATAGACACGTTGTGATTGTGTATCCATCATGGACATACGTAGACACGTTGTGATTGTGTATCCATCATGGACATACGTAGACACGTTGTAATTGTGTATCCATCATGGACATACGTAGACACGTTGTCAGTGTGTATCCATCATGGACATACGTAGACACGTTGTCAGTGTGTATCCATCATGGACATACGTAGACACGTTGTCATTGTGTATCCATCATGGACATACGTAGATACGTTGTCATTGTGTATCCACCATGGACATACGTAGATATGTTATCATTGTGTATCGATCATGGACATACGTAGACAAGTTGTCATTGTGTATCCATCATGGACATACGTAGACACGTTGTCATTGTGTATCCATCATGGACATACGTAGACACGTTGTCATTGTGTATCCATCATGGACATACGTAGACACGTTGTCATTGTGTATCCATCATGGACATACGTAGACACGTCATTGTGTATCCATCATGGACATACGTAGACATGTTGTCAGTGTGTATCCATCATGGACATACGTAGACACGTTGTCATTGTGTATCCACCATGGACATACGTAGACACGTTGTCATTGTGTATCCACCATGGACATACGTAGACACGTTGTCATTGTGTATCCATCATGGACATGCGTAGACACATTGTCATTGTGTATCCATCATGGACATACATAGACACGTTGTCATTGTGTATCCATCATGGACATACGTAGACACGTTGTCATTGTGTATCCATCATGGACATACGTTGACACGTTGTCAGTGTGTATCCATCATGGACATACGTAGACACGTTCTCATTGTGTATCCATCATGGACATACGTAGACACGTTGTCATTGTGTATCCATCATGGACATACGTAGATACGTTGTCAGTGTGTATCCATCATGGACATACGTAGACATGTTGTCATTGTGTATCCATCATGGACATACGTAGATACGTTATCATTGTGTATCCATCATGGACATACGTAGACACGTTGTCATTGTGTATCCATCATGGACATACGTAGACACGTTGTCAGTGTGTATCCATCATGGACATACGTTGACACGTTGTCATTGTGTATCCACCATGGACATATGTAGATACGTTGTCATTGTGTATCCACCATGGACGTACGTAGACACGTTGTCAGTGTGTATCCTTCATGGACATACGTTGACACGTTGTCATTGTGTATCCACCATGGACATACGTAGATACGTTGTCATTGTGTATCCATCATGGACATACGTAGATACGTTGTCAGTGTGTATCCATCATGGACATACGTTGACACGTTGTCATTGTGTATCCACCATGGACATACGTAGATACGTTGTCATTGTGTATCCATCATGGACATACGTAGATACGTTGTCATTGTGTATCCATCATGGACATACGTAGACACGTTGTCAGTGTGTATCCATCATGGACATACGTTGACACGTTGTCATTGTGTATCCACCATGGACATACGTAGATACGTTGTCAGTGTGTATCCATCATGGACATACGTAGACACGTTGTCAGTGTGTATCCATCATGGACATACGTAGATACGTTGTCATTGTGTATCCATCATGGACATACGTAGACACGTCATTGTGTATCCATCATGGGCATACGTAGACACGTTGTCATTGTGTATCCACCATGGACATACGTAGACACGTTGTCATTGTGTATCCACCATGGACATACATAGACACGTTGTCATTGTGTATCCATCATGGACATACGTAGACATGTTGTCATTGTGTATCCACCATGGACATACGTAGACACGTTGTCATTGTGTATCCATCATGGACATGCATAGACACATTGTCATTGTGTATCCATCATGGACATACATAGACACGTTGTCATTATGTATCCACCATGGACATACGCAGACATGTTGTCATTGTGTATCCATCATGGACATATGTAGACACGTTGTCATTGTGTATCCACCATGGACATACGTAGACACGTTGTCATTGTGTATCCATCATGGACATACGTAGACACGTCATTGTGTATCCATCATGGGCATACGTAGAAACGTTGTCATTGTGTATCCACCATGGACATACGTAGACACATTGTCATTGTGTATCCATCATGGACATACGTAGACATGTTGTCATTGTGTATCCACCATGGACCTACGTAGACACGTTGTCATTGTGTATCCACCATGGACATACGTAGACACATTGTCATTGTGTATCCATCATGGACATGCGTAGACACATTGTCATTGTGTATCCGCCATGGACATGCATAGACACGTTGTCATTGTGTATCCGCCATGGACATACGTAGACACGTTGTCATTGTGTATCCACCATGGACATGCGTAGACACATTGTCATTGTGTATCCACCATGGACATGCGTAGACACATTGTCATTGTGTATCCACCATGGACATGCGTAGACACGTTGTCATTTTGTATCCGCCATGGACATACGTAGACACGTTGTCATTGTGTATCCGCCATGGACACACGTAGACACGTTGTTAGTGTGTATCCACCATGGACATACGTAGACACGTTGTCATTGTGTATCCACCATGGACATACGTAGACACGTTGTCATTGTGTATCCACCATGGACATACGTAGACACGTTGTCATTGTGTATCCATCATGGACGTACGTAGACACGTTGTCATTGTGTATCCACCATGGACATACATAGACACGTTGTCATTGTGTATCCACTATGGACATACGTAGACACGTTGTCATTGTGTATCCATCATGGACATACGTAGACACGTTGTCATTGTGTATCCACCATGGACATACATAGACATGTTGTCATTGTGTATCCACCATGGACATGCATAGACATGTTGTCATTGTGTATCCACTATGGACATACGTAGACATGTTGTCATTGATTATAAAGTTGGTCTGTTGCTATATCTTATCCAGGACATCAGTTATGTCCATCATGGGTAACTGTAGGATACTTATTTTCAACATATCATGTTGTGTGAACTTATTAGTTCATAGGTTATATTATTGTCAGTGTAACTGAATACAGTGTATAGTATTACGGTACTGTGACAAATATAAAATAATAATCACTACTGGTGTTTATTGTACGATTTCTTGTCCTAGGATGTGTCGGATGAGTTGTACCAATAAGTTTAGACCATTGCAAGTGTACCTCCTCTCAGGTGTCAAAGTGCATTCGACTTGTATTTATTCCTTTGACCATTGGCTCTCATAAATTTTTCAGTGGACAAACTGGGTTGTCAGTCATTTCACAGGTGTCAGCACCGGAGTTATGTTAAATTATTATTTGCTGCATGCAATACTGTAATTAGCAACAACAGAAACTACATGGTGACGGAGCCAAGTTCAAACCGCATGGGGATGGGGCCAAGTTCAAATTGCATGGTGACGGGGCCAAGTTCCAACTGCATGGTGACGGGGCCAAGTTCCAACTGCATGGTGATGGGGCCAAGTTCAAACTGCATGGTGATGGGGCAAGTTCAAACTGCAAGATGATGGGGCCAAGTTCAAACTGCATGGTGATGGGGCCAAGTTCAAACTGCATAGTGATGGGGCCAAGTTCAAACTGCATGGTGATGGGGCCTAGTTCAAACTGCATGGTGATGGGGCCTACTTCAAACTGCATGGTGATGGGGCCAAGTTCAAACTGCATGGTGACGGGGCCAAGTTCAAACTGCATGGTGACGGGGCCAAGTTCAAACTGCATGGTGATGGGGCCAAGTTCAAACTGCATGGTGACGGGGCCAAGTTCCAACTGCATGGTGACGGGGCCAAGTTCCAACTGCATGGTGACGGGGCCAAGTTCAAACTGCATAGTGATGGGGCCAAGTTCAAACTGCATGGTGATGGGGCCAAGTTCAAACTGCATGGTGATGGGGCAAGTTCAAACTGCAAGGTGATGGGGCCAAGTTCAAACTACAGTAATGGTGACAATTGCTGCTCTCGGTTTGTTCCTCCACTAAACTACCGTAATGATGGTAGGTAGTCGGACAACTACAAATAAATAATTCTCAGCTGTCTGAAAACATACTGTACAAAAGACATGTTTTTTATGTCTGAAAACAGTATCCAAATACAGACAGTCATTACATTGTATGTGTGAAAACAACTAAATAATTCTGTCAGAAAATATATAGTATAGAAAATAATTATTTTTGGAGATTTTAGAGTGTCTGAAAAGTTAGTGTCCGAATACATAGTCATTACTGTAGTACACATTATTTGAGAAAGTCTGAAAAGTTAGTGTCCGAATACAGTCATTACGGTAGTACACATTATTTTAGAGTCTGAAAAGTTAAGTGTCTGAATATATAGTCATTACGGTAGTACATCTTCAGTTATTACGGTAGGACACATTATTGTGCAGAGTAGGCACAATTGGCAACTGGTTAAAATGTTGAATTCTCCGTCAAAAGAACCACGCTTAATTTAAGCTTGGGCAATTTCATTCATTCCACATTGTCTTAGTTCACTCAGCTGTGTAATGAGGGCCTGACTATAAACAACATGTCTGCAGTGTGGCTGAATACTTCCCAAAGAAGTTGTGCTAGTTGTTGAGGAAACAGGTCTGCCTGGGGTGAAGTGTAGTGTTTTGGCCAGTCCTAAAGACCGGATGCTGTGCTATGTAAGAAATTACCCTCTATACCAGCCCATCAGTGTGTTGACAATAGCACTCAAATAACATACACAGACATGCCAACAAAGTCTGATTGCTTGGCGATTTATTACAGAAATATGTACCATTAAAATATAAATACATCTTCAAAGACAAATGCATCGTTTCATACCAAACACATTTTTTTGTCATAATAGTAATTGTGTTGCACAAATCACAAATGTTTAAAACTGTGCACCCTAATTTTCCCACAATGCACCATGTTTGAGAGCGATTTGTACCACAACCTGCCAAACTTTATTATCTGTGTCAGCAAGGACAGCCGATATCAAAAATATAGAAACAGGTAGTCAATGTTTCATTAAAGCGTTTTACAAATCAGTTTACTGTCATCAAGCCAGATGTATCCTGAAAACATTGTATTCATGTTTGACATGACTCCTGGCTATGTAACACACTTTACAATTTTTGATATTCGTTTTTAAACTATTAATATTGATGCTAATCCAGATAGTTGGATTGATGTAATCCGGGATTGTTACTTCAGGATTAGCATTTCAGCTTATCCATTACGTTTCGTGTTTCACCAAACGAATTGTGGTGCTGTTTCAACCAGATGCATTGTGGTTGGGTGCAACTCGCTAAACAATAGACACTCAACTGTCACTATGACGAAAAGAACAACAAAATGCACTGATCACATGATCGACAGTTGTGTATAGTCAACTGAACCGGTACGATACATCGCAATTTAAATACTGACTTGCTGCATGCGGTCCCGACACTTGCAGGCCAGCAACTTCATCATCCGTCGACAAGAAACAACAGTCATGCGCTTTTAGCGTAGCGTATAATACAAAGTATGTACAGAAACATTCCCGTAGACGAATGGCGGCCAGGCACCATCCAGAAAGCACACCGCCACAGACATGTGCCCCAAACCCCTTTCTCTTACTGTCGACACAACTTCATGGTTATATATTAATCTCTCAGTATTTTGTCATAGTCGATTTTACCACTTTTATAACTAACAACTGAAAGCTGTGAAAATTTTATAAAAGGAAATGCTAACTCTGAAAAATTAGTAAAGATTTATATATTACAATCACGAATCTGACAAATATCTTCACGTGGAATTTGTTACTTGGAAATGTTACACGCCCAAGACAGAACATCTTTACATGGCCAGTGTGATAGTAAGGTTGTGTTATTAATGAAACAGGACATTGTGAATAGACAAGACAAACAGACGTATACATACAGCTTATCTGGACGGTGCCTCTGGCCACAGCATCTGCCATGTCAAATACTGAATGATAAAATATACAGGGTAACTGGGTCGCTCCACACACGGGTATGTACGTGCTATTAATGCTTGATGACATCAACCCCAAATAAGTGCTTTATTAAAGACGGTGACCGTTTGCTCTTTCTTAAGAAACCAACAGTCATAGAACTTCTGCTCCAGCACGTTGCCGTCACATCGCTGTTTATTTAATTCGGTTGAAAACAGTTTCTCAACTACGCAACGCGACGGATGATTACCACGAGAAAACAACCCTTGTGCATTTGCCAATGAGTCAACGTCAACTGCTAATAAGAATTTGTGCATTCTGCGATGTCCAATTACAACTGGGCTACAACGGGTCTTTGGGAGTCGGTGATCACCATAAGAAGCAGCAGCTGAACAGTGCGAGACATGAAAGAACCTTCAAGGTCATTTTGATTTTTTCACAACCTGATGAAAGTGAGTCACAACATGTCTGATTTGAACGCCTCAGACCGCCGCTGTCTTGATGATAGAGCAGCTTCAAACAGTTCTTACGATACACAATATGGTCCTTCGAGCTAACTACTCCAGTTGACCACTCCCGTGATCAACTGCCCGAGGTCACAGCAAAACGATTGTTTTCTCTCCCGTCAACGGCTGCCTACATGAAACAACAGCATAAACTGATGACAAGCATGCATGCATATTCGCACGGCAGCACCGAGCGCACGCACAGTCACAGTACACTACAGTGAGGGACAGCAACACTTAAATCTTCGGCAGAATCTCCTACAAACGACCACGTTGACTGAAATACAAAATGTGCAATGACGCCACGTCCAGTGGATGGTGCTTATGTACAGATGGGGACACGAAGACGCGGTCGTAACCATAGCAACAATGACGTGATGATTCCATGAAGGTTGTTGTCCCGTCATGATTTGTGTCCTACCGCCAGACAGACATCATCAGTGTCAGCCACCAGGTGGCAGTCACTGACATCGCCAAGTAGGCGGCACACCAAGCAGGTGTGACAACTTGCCACAACAAGTGCTGCCAAGTAGATGCTTCGCGGCTGCTGTGTGTTCCAGATTGAGCAAATGTCATATGATTGTGGCTGCCCAGTATCCGTGGCAAGGTTGTGAAGCCCGTGTGAAGACCATCACAAAATCGATGCTCCTTTGTGACATTTGTATGAAGACCACACAATCGATGCTCCCTTGTGACACCCATGTGAAGACCACACAGTCAATGCTCCCTTCTGACGCCTGCCATCTCACTTGCTCACAACTGTAGAGTTCACAGATAGCAGCAGTGTGATGACACCGTCCACCAGGTGCCAGCACTTGGCTGCATGTGCATAAATATGTGCGCACGACTTTTATTGTCCTGCGTCACAAAGTTACTAAGACCATGGTGGATAGTGTGCATCACTAAGTCGCCAGGACCATCGTTGACGAGACGGAGCTAGCAACCGATTCTGTTCGGCTGGCCGAGGGAGCCCCTGAAGAGGGCACTGCATGTTCACGCGATGCCCCTAACGACACAGAGTGGTGTTGAGATGAGGTCGGAGGTCGTAACTCGACAATGTTCTCCACCGAATGTTTGACGTGCGGCCGCATATGCAGTGGCGCCCCCAGTGGCGCCCCCAGTGGCTGCGGCGAGTGGCTCTGTGAGACCATTGAGTGTTGCACGTTGCGGTTCTCGTCCATATGAAACATCATGGCCGATGGGGGCAGCATGGGGCTACCGATCTCTGACTCGCCCTCCGTCGTTGAGTCGACCGTCGCGATGCTTGTCGCATTGCCGTCGTCATCATCATCATCATCATCATCATCATCATCCTCGGGATTGCTGACGATGCCGCCATCTTCTAGGAAGCGGATACACTTCTTTTTTCTCCTGCACAACAGAGAAACAACCATGTGATCACCCAAGTACAGAGGCAGGTCAGAGACATTGACAGAGGCTGTACATGGGGAGGGAAGACTTTACTGTTCGTCACTCTATACTTGTTCACAATTGGCCATTATCTACGTCAATCACAACAATCACCCCTTACTTGTGCCCTCATTTTGTTTTATGTTCCGCTGGCCATCCGTTACTGAATATCCCATGTAGCCCACCCCTTATGACCCCCATATACATTTTGGCCCACTCTTTAGCTATGACGTTACGTAGTTTTGGCCGACCCCTTACGGCGCCCCACCCTACATGCAGCGACACAGATGGCCATGGCCAGTCTGACTGACCAGACCAGTGCCTAACACAGGGGTTGCTACAAAGCCAAGTCCAAGAACAGTTTAATGCGGTGTCAACTTGCAGCAATGCACAACGAAGCCACCAGATGGCAGCATGCACACATGGGTGCACACATCAACATGGAAGCGGACGTCAAGGCAGCAACATATGGGACGCTGTAAATTAAAACAGCGGAACACGTAAAACCTGCACTTGGTTGGATGAACACGGCGCAGGAGAGTCGGCCGCTACACAAAAACAAAACTCAACTAGACACGTGCAAGTTTTACCCATCACCATGGCAACCGCCGCGAACAGAGGAAGCAAGCACAATCTGCGGATGGTTGCCATGGGCGCACTGATGACGGAAACAACAGAAGGCAAACCAACGAAAAACAGGCATGCTGTTGACAACATTGGGGGAGACAGCTGTGCGACCAGGACTGGGCGTTCCACATGCAAGTAAAGAGGCTGTGCAGCGGGGGAGGGTGGGGATGGAGGGTGCAGATAGCGAGGCGTACAACGAACGAGTGTCAGTGATATACCTGTAGAGTACCATCTAGTAGTGGGTGTGTATCAGAGCGCGGCCGCCACCGCCGCCGCAGGCGTACTGCTGCCAGCGTTGCTAGCAGCACCCATGGAACTAGGGAGTGGCGAGAGCAGGCCAGAGGCACGTGCGTCTACAGCAGAGGGCACCACCGAGCGGTGGAGGTCGGCGGCGGTGACGACGACGAGAGTGCACGGCGACGCAGAGGCCGCTGATGCTTCATTCAGCTGCGACTCAGGGTCTGATCTGAAATGGAGCACACAGAGGCTGCCATTGCAGAAAGGTTTGAGTGGCGCACGGCATGCGCAGTGACGGCATGTGCAGTGGCAGCACGCGGCAAAGCTTCATTTATCAACGTCACCGATCGCTGCAAAGTGCGTTGAGACTAAGGCGGTTGAGACAGAAAGAAGGTGGACGGTGTTTCACGTTGCTACTTTAATGCTGCCTCACAAGGCGCTACGGTCATGTTCAGACAGGCGCCCACCAGAACGTACGAGACAGATTCGACCACTGCCTGCAAACCAAGCGGCCAGAGATGACGACGGGCATCCTAACGGGGCCCTGATGCTGCACAGTTAACGTTTCTGCATCGGCGGTGCCCTGCAGCCAATGAGGGGGCTACTGCGGGGTGGATACACGGCCGGACGGCTGAAGGCTGACCACTCACCTGCAAGGTTTACACCACTGGTTCTGCTGGTCCAGCCCGAAGCGCGCGCGACACTTTTTCGCATTGGCACAGTCTGCAAGAAGACAAGAAAACGGGCGCGCAGTGAGAGCTGGATGCAGCAGAACAGCAGCAGCAGGAGGAGGAGCGAGGCGGAGCAGCGAGAGGACGGCCGAGCAGCAGTGAGGAGGCACGCTCACCAAGCACGACTACCTACCTACGGCACTAGCCAAGCAGGGGTTAGGGCGGCAAGCACCGCTACGACGTGAGGCTAATGATTCGGGGTGGACTCTGGGGCAACCGTGGAGCGTAACAGATAGCTTATCTTGTATGTTTGACACACATTTAGGCTTCATATTTGTGGGGGCTGGGTACAGTGCAGCACATGGTCAGTGAAAGACCACAACAAACAGAGAATGTGACTGAATGAAGCTTGTAGGAAGTATTGACACAGACTGGCAGGTGGACTAGATGACACAGACAGAGCACGCCCGTGATGTATGGCGGATCCAACATCAGCAACTCACAAATCATTTCGCATCACCAACATACAGCATTCATTATGTTTGTTAATGTCTGTGACTGCAAGCAGCAACAGTTCTCTACCTACAATGTGCAAACTTCTACCTAGTGTGTTCATATGTTCATGCAGCCAACAGGGAGTGTGTTAGTATGTTCATGCAGCCAACAATTAAACACTACTTAACTATAATTTAAAAACAGATTTGCAATGTTTGGTGAGCTCACTTTTGTCCATCAATTCATTTTTTTCTTTCTTTTTTCAATAAAAAATATTCAGCAGCATTACAAATTCAATGGAGCTCACCAAAACGTTCAAATCAGAGAATGGTAGACCACATAAACCATACACCACATGCACCAATAAAGCAAACGACCAAGGTTATAAACTAGACAGACACCAATAAATAAGCCACAACATAATCTACAGGTCACAAGTGGTAAGGTGCGTGCCTATTATAAACTAACTCCATCCGACCATCGTCCGTGATTGCTATGTAATACTTCTCAGGCAAAGCTCAATGTTTTGTTCGCACAGACTTAACCAGGACAAAATAGCCTGGTATACTTTTATTTCCAATTGTATTTTATATATATATACATATATATATATGAGTGTGTATGTATGGTCCATATATATATATGAGTGTGTATGTATAGTCCATATATATATATGAGTGTGTATGTATAGTCCATATATATATATGAGTGTGTATGTATGGTCCATATTTTGCCAATTTTCAGCAATGCATGAAGTAGGAAAACTAAGTGAAATGGAGTAATTCTAAAACAATTTGTTTGTGGACAAAAATGAATTATGTGTTTAGTTTGGGCCAATGTTTCTGTGTGAACAATGCTTTTGGAAACTGTACACGACAAGGGCAGCATGCAGCCTCGGCGTGATGCGGCGTGACGTGCTCTTCTACACACTACGGGTTCGAGCGTGCAAAACGGCCAAAAGCGAACCAACCTTGAGCACATATGTCATCATGTTTATATTTCTGTTCAGTGCTACAGTTCTCCATTCCCCTCCAATGAACGTTGTCGACGGCAGTGGCGGCCCCTGGAGGGGTATATGAGACACTGCAGTCGCTGCCTTCAGGCCACACAACAAACAACTTCTATGTTTGACCACACACACGCATAGAAACATCAGAGACTGACCTACGACGATTCCTGCGTCTTGTTAGTTTGACCCAAAGTAGAAGCGCACAAGCCCTCCAGTAAACCAGTGCCCCACTTCCAAGCGTTACAAAGTAGGTACATAGTTGTACAGGAGAGAAACACAGCATCACATCAACATTCTAATGCACCGCTAAATTATCAACAGAAATATTTATTTGTGCCAATGACACTACAAAGCAAAAATACACATATTAGAACCAGGTGGACTTGGTGAAACTGTTCTTTATATCCAAAGTTCTTAACGTCTACAAAACACAACTGCAGGCCTAAACAAAAATTTAAAAGTTGTTCCTTTCGAAGAGAAGTTCCTTTCAGGATTGCGTAGAGCACTTATCGACTGTACGTTGAAAGTGACATTGACGACATACACACGTACGGTAGAGAAGTGAGTGGTTGACCTACCTCTGTTGTCAGGCGTGTGTGGCTCTCGTTTCCGTTTCTTTTTCTTGCTGTGTAATGCGTAGTTGTCACGCGCACTCCACCCAGGGTAGAGCTGCATGTGTAGTTCCTTCTCCTTACGAGCCATGTCGTAATACTTCGCCTGCTCCGAGCGGTCCAACGCGTGCCACTGCAACATGCTCGCACGTCAGTACAGTGTGCACATGTTACCATGACGACACATGGCCTGACACGTATAGAAAAGAAGTGGATTGTCTTTCAGAAAAGAGCAATATTAACCACAGATTTGACAGAAACTAGAAACTACCACGATAAGATCTGCACAACCTATACATCATGTCTTTTTATAAACACACATCAAGTGAACATCTCAACGTCACAGACCTCTAAAAAACAAACACAAATACACCATTTTGTAATAATAAAAAATTGTAACAATGCTATATTTTTTAAAGTTTAGATTCTGCCTTAAAACTAAACATACAGCCTATCAACTATTAACAAGACGGTTTATCTAAAATTCCCACGTAACTTTACTGTCAGTATAGCTTTATCAGTTCAATTCCAAAACATAACATGATTAAAAAATAATCCAACCCAAATGCATACGGTGGGTGTTGAACGAGTGAGAGATGAGGGGAGTGGAGACAGTTTGAGGAGACAGTAGTGGAATGAGAACCAGTAGAGACAGAGAAGAACAACATCAGCTGTGGCGACTAAATATTTCTCCAACTTAACCAGCTGTTGTTTTATACGGATCTAATTAGCCAAAAGATTAGATGACCTGAGGTCAGTGGCCCTCACATATCGTGAAAATACTGGATGACCTCTTAACACCTAGTCAGCCGAGTGGAGACCACTGCTACTGTCAACTATGAGTGTTCTCCACCAACACACCAGGTGGAGCCTCTGCAGCCCTCCATGGCTGTGTGTAAATGGGTGATGTTGGTTGGTCTGGAGTGACAGACAGTGACAGTGTAATGACTGAGATAAGTGACACTAGGCTGTACGTCTCATGGTTAAATGACTACTGCGACTACACCGAGACATACTGGAGCCACGGGCATTAAGCCGCACATGTCATGCCTGCATGCATGCACAAGTGGTGGACATCGCGCGCGCACACACGGGCACGCACGCACACATGCGTGCACTAACGACGACTTCCGCGCCAGTGCTGATCAGTGCTACTCAGAAGTCCATTAAGGCATATACATTAGATATAAACCATTTAATTACTGCCGCTTTTTCGTGTTCGCAATTCGGCGGCACCGTGCTTTGATGTCATCGATGACAGATATAATTACAGCAGCGGGCGAGCGGCAGTGCTTAATGACCACAGCGCTCGAGACGCTGCGGCCGCATGCTCTCCTACCCCAGCTGTGCAGGGATCAATACTGTCACGTACGAGACAAATGACACCAGGGTAGGGACAGGTGACAGCAACAAGTGACCAAACATTCCTCACTGCTCCCGCACTCTTGGTCACTTATTGCACATACACACCAGCACCACACCAACAGTACTTGGTCACTTATTGCACATACACACCAGCACCACACCAACAGTACTTGGTCACTTATTGCACATACACACCAGCACCACACCAACAGTACTTGGTCACTTATTGCACATACACACCAGCACCACACCAACAGTACTTGGTCACTTATTGCACATACACACCAGCACCACACCAACAGTACTTGGTCACTTATTGCACATACACACCAGCACCACACCAACAGTACTTGGTCACTTATTGCACATACACACCAGCACCACACCAACAGTACTTGGTCACTTATTGCACATACACACCAGCACCACACCAACAGTACTTGGTCACTTATTGCACATACACACCAGCACCACACCAACAGTACTTGGTCACTTATTGCACATACACACCAGCACCACACCAACAGTACTTGGTCACTTATTGCACATACACACCAGCACCACACCAACACTACTTGGGGCAAGGTCTGGCCCCAACACTACTTGGGGCAGAGTATGGCTCCAACACTACTTGGGACAGGACACCAACACTACTTGGGACAGGGAATCAACACTACTTGGGACAGGACACCAACACTACTTGGGACAGGACACCAACAATACTTGGGACAGGGGACCAATACTACTTGGGCCAGGGGACCAACACTACTTGGGACAGGACACCAACACTCTTGGGACAGGGCATGGCCCCAACAGTACCGTAGGTATGGCCCCAAAACAAGTCAACGCAAATGTTCCCAACAACATATAGTCATTGCAATCTTAGGTGAGCATCCAACTGGTGCTAACATGCGCCACCAGTTAAGACCTCTGTATTACTCCAACAGTGAGCCTCTGTAGCCTCATCTACAACTGTCTGACGCTGCTGCTACAGCAACTGACACGTCCTTCCAGAGCCTGCAACCTTTGAAGCCATTACATCACTAATATTCAGCCAGATGGTGCACCTGTCCAAGTCATGTATCACCAGCAGTGAAAGTTGTATAAGACCACAAGACACATTCTTAGTTTACAAATGCACAACTTCACTGTCGGCCAAACAATAACATGACTTCTTATATACTGTCTACGTTATGTGAGTCCGTAGCTGGTGATGACAAATTGCAAAATCTTGTCTGGACTGACAACATTCTATTTCACTGAGTAATAGGAGTTGTGATTACCAATCATAATATTTTAATGATGACAATCAAATCTGGATTGAAAGTTGTTGAACACAATGTGCAAGAAGGATGTCCTCATATTACATAACACACCTCATGTACTGGGAAGGACAGGTGGCTGAGAAATGACGACACCACAGGTCGGCCGTCAGAAACGACCCATGTCCCCATGAATCAGGGGTAGGTCTGAAAGACCATTAATGCGTTTGAATTTAAATCGTTTACCTAACAGCCGGCACTTACAAAGCCCTGACATACGGCGCCATTGTGTGTCGGTTCGGCCCACACGGCTCTAACGCAGCATGGCCAGTTGGATAAATAAAGCGTGCAAGTGTGCGTGTGTTTTATGCACGCAGACGGCCGCCTGAAAGGGTTTCCGGACGCGGGTGTCGTGCGTGCTTGCAGTTGCGGCTAAATGGCCCTCATCATCGCTGCAACCACACGTGTGCATGTGAATGCATGCGCAGGCGTACGTGCATGTTTCCGCACAAAATATACGTAAAGAAAAGTAATTTAAAACCCCGTGGATGCCGCTGCACTGAGAGTAGCAGGAAGTGTCCCCAACCACACCACTACAGCAAAGTGTCCCCAAACACACCACTACAGCAAAGTGTCCCCAAACACACCACTACAGCAAAGTGTCCCCAAACACACCACGACAGCAAAGTGTCCCCAAACACACCACGACAGCAAAGTGTCCCCAAACACACCACTACAGCAAAATGTCCACAAACATACCACTACAGCAGTGTCCCCAAACACACCACTACAGCAAAGTGTCCACAAACACACAACTACAGCAAAGTGTCCCTAAACACACCACTACAGCAAAGTGTCCACAAACACACAACTACAGCAAAGTGTCCCTAAACATACTACTACAGCAAAGTGTCCCCAAACACACCACTACAGCAGTGTCCCCAAACACACTACTACAGCAAAGTGTCCCCAAACACACAACTACAGCAAAGTGTCCCTATGATTCAGCAGGTTCAAACGGAAATCAATCATTCTGACATGACACAGCCGAACTGAAATTTTTCTGAAATTGCAAACAATCATTCATACAGAACAACATCCAAACTGCAATTACAACATTTCTGTAAATTATAAATGCCTTTAAACTGACAGACATTTATTTCTGTTCATGCCCTGCATTCAACATCACATATACTGCCTAAAACGGGTGTCAAATTACCCTCACCATTTTCACAATTTGTTGACCTGTTAGCCCCTTAGATCTTGTAAATGTAGATAACATTAAGATGATAATACAGTGCAGACTGCTAGTATGAATGTGAGGACCTACCTTGCGTCCAAGGATCTGATTGATAACATTAAGATGATAATACAGTGCAGACTGCTAGTATGAGTTGAGGACCTACCTTGCATCCAAGGATCTGGTTGATGATAACATTAAGATAATACAGTGCAGACTGCTAGTATGAGTGTGAGGACCTACCTTGCGTCCAAGGATCTGGTTGATGATAACATTAAGACGATAATACAGTGCAGACTGCTAGTATGAGTGTGAGGACCTACCTTGCGTCCAAGGATCTGGGTGATGATAACATTAAGACGATAATACAGTGCAGACTGCTAGTATGAGTGTGAGGATCTACCTTGCGTCCAAGGATCTGGTTGATGATAACATTAAGATGATAATACAGTGCAGACTGTTAGTATGAGTGTGAGGACCTACCTTGCGTCGAAGGATCTGGTTGATAAAATTAAGACGATAATACAGTGTAGACTGCTAGTATGAGTGTGAGGACCTACCTTGCGTCCAAGGATCTGGTTGATGATAACATTAAGATGATAATACAGTGTAGACTGCTAGTATGAGTGTGAGGACCTACCTTGCGTCCAAGGATCTGGGTGATGATAACATTAAGACGATAATACAGTGTAGACTGCTAGTATGAGTGTGAGGACCTACCTTGCATCCAAGGATCTGGTTGATGATAACATTAAGATGATAATACAGTGTAGACTGCTAGTATGAGTGTGAGGACCTACCTTGCGTCCAAGGATCTGGGTGATGATAACATTAAGACGATAATACAGTGCAGACTGCTAGTATGAGTGTGAGGACCTACCTTGCGTCCAAGGGTCTGGTTGATAACATTAAGATGATAATACAGTGCAGACTGCTAGTATGAGTGTGAGGATCTACCTTGCGTCCAAGGATCTGGTTGATGATAACATTAAGATGATAATACAGTGCAGACTGCTAGTATGAGTGTGAGGACCTACCTTGCGTCGAAGGATCTGGTTGATAAAATTAAGACGATAATACAGTGTAGACTGCTAGTATGAGTGTGAGGACCTACCTTGCGTCCAAGGATCTGGTTGATGATAACATTAAGATGATAATACAGTGTAGACTGCTAGTATGAGTGTGAGGACCTACCTTGCGTCCAAGGATCTGGGTGATGATAACATTAAGACGATAATACAGTGTAGACTGCTAGTATGAGTGTGAGGACCTACCTTGCATCCAAGGATCTGGTTGATGATAACATTAAGATGATAATACAGTGTAGACTGCTAGTATGAGTGTGAGGACCTACCTTGCGTCCAAGGATCTGGGTGATGATAACATTAAGACGATAATACAGTGCAGACTGCTAGTATGAGTGTGAGGACCTACCTTGCGTCCAAGGGTCTGGTTGATAACATTAAGATGATAATACAGTGCAGACTGCTAGTATGAGTGTGAGGACCTACCTTGCGTCCAAGGATCTGGTTGATGATAACATTAAGATGATAATACAGAGCAGACTGCTAGTATGAGTGTGAGGACCTACATTGCGTCCAAGGATCTGGTTGATGATAACATTAAGACGATAATACAGTGCAGACTGCTAGTATGAGTGTGAGGACCTACCTTGCGTCCAAGGGTCTGGTTGATGATAACATTAAGATGATAATACAGTGCAGACTGCTAGTATGAGTGTGAGGACCTACCTTGCGTCCAAGGATCTGGTTGATGATAACATTAAGACGATAATACAGTGCAGACTGCTAGTATGAGTGTGAGGACCTACCTTGCGTCCAAGGGTCTGGTTGATAACATTAAGATGATAATACAGTGCAGACTGCTAGTATGAGTGTGAGGACCTACCTTGCGTCCAAGGATCTGGGTGATGATAACATTAAGACGATAATACAGTGCAGACTGCTAGTATGAGTGTGAGGACCTACCTTGCGTCCAAGGGTCTGGTTGATGATAACATTAAGATGATAATACAGTGCAGACTGCTAGTACGAGTGTGAGGACCTACCTTGCGTCCAAGGGTCTGGTTGATGATAACATTAAGATGATAATACAGTGCAGACTGCTAGTACGAGTGTGAGGACCTACCTTGCGTCCAAGGGTCTGGTTGATGATAACATTAAGATGATAATACAGTGCAGACTGCTAGTATGAGTGTGAGGACCTACATTGCGTCCAAGGATCTGGTTGATGATAACATTAAGATGATAATACAGAGCAGACTGCTAGTATGAGTGTGAGGACCTACATTGCGTCCAAGGATCTGGTTGATGATAACATTAAGACGATAATACAGTGCAGACTGCTAGTATGAGTGTGAGGACCTACCTTGCGTCCAAGGGTCTGGTTGATGATAACATTAAGATGATAATACAGTGCAGACTGCTAGTATGAGTGTGAGGACCTACCTTGCGTCCAAGGATCTGGTTGATGATAACATTAAGACGATAATACAGTGCAGACTGCTAGTATGAGTGTGAGGACCTACCTTGCGTCCAAGGGTCTGGTTGATAACATTAAGATGATAATACAGTGCAGACTGCTAGTATGAGTGTGAGGACCTACCTTGCGTCCAAGGATCTGGGTGATGATAACATTAAGACGATAATACAGTGCAGACTGCTAGTATGAGTGTGAGGACCTACCTTGCGTCCAAGGGTCTGGTTGATGATAACATTAAGATGATAATACAGTGCAGACTGCTAGTACGAGTGTGAGGACCTACCTTGCGTCCAAGGGTCTGGTTGATGATAACATTAAGATGATAATACAGTGCAGACTGCTAGTACGAGTGTGAGGACCTACCTTGCGTCCAAGGGTCTGGTTGATGATAACATTAAGATGATAATACAGTGCAGACTGCTAGTACGAGTGTGAGGACCTACCTTGCGTCCAAGGATCTGGTTGATGATAACATTAAGATGATAATACAGTGCAGACTGCTAGTACGAGTGTGAGGACCTACCTTGCGTCCAAGGATCTGGTTGATGGCGGCAGACTCCTTCAGTGTACATTCCTCTATTACTTTCGCCCTCATCTCCTTCATGAAGAGCATGAACGCGTTGAGAGGCTTCTTTATGTGTGGCTTCTTGCACTTCTTCTCCTCTTTCTCCATGTGGGGTGGGGTCATGCACCCGCCATGTAGACCACCCCCACCGTCACCTAGCAGTTGGAACTGTGACGGGTGGTGTCTGCAAGGGAAGGAGGCAGCGTCACAGTCGGTCTGTAAGTGGGTCTCACTCACCATAGCAATGACAAAATGTCACGAGATGAGAAAGTGGTTATTTTAGTTTCGTCTGATACACAAAATGACCGTGACCATGGCAACGACAGAATGTCATGAGCAACAAGAACAGAATGGAGTTATTTCTACTTTATCTGGTAGCACAAAATTACCATGAACATTTTTTATTACTATTTTAATTAGTTTTATTATACACACACTGGCATGCAGTTTCGTTACGTCTTTGATACACGGTGTGTATTTGTTTAAGGCCAGACATGGCAGGTAGATAGGGTTACTTTTTAATTTGGCAAATTGTGCAAATGTTACTGCCCTATGTACAAAATGGATATTGAGCAAAAAAATATATTGAACCTATTTTTGGCCAGACCCCTGTTTCCACAGTAACAAACAAAAGGGCTGCCATTTGGAGGCAAATTGGCAAATTTGGAAACACTGCTATTCTATTTTGAACACATAATTCTTACAATTTCATGTTCTGTGTACATTCTATTGTGAAATGATCAGAGGATTTTCCCATGTTTTGTTTTTATATATATATTTTTGTAAAGTGCCAAACAAATTTGGATTTTAGCAACAAATATGCTTATATCTTTCAAACTATTGAAGCTTTGAAACAATTATCTGATCATTTCACACAGCAGGGTCTGCTGAATGCAGCACTTAAAACCTTACTTGTATGGCAAAATTACTCCCAGAGATATCCCGTTTCCAAATGCAGAAATATAAGAATTAAAAAAAGAAAGAAAATGGTCGTCATTTGCATAATGGATTTGATTACTTGATATCGACATGGTTGATTCACGCAGTGCAATTTTATACTATATTGCAACATTTAAATTTGATTCACCTTCCTATGGCAATGTCATTTTTTAAAACCCTTTTACTAAAACAAAGGGTGTAAGAGGATGGACAAAAATTTGGTTTGAACACACACATACACTATGAATGTATGTGAGAATGATTCCTTGAAAGCAACAAGACAATAAGTAATAATAACCAGTTTCCTAGGGTGGTGTTCCGGGCCCCTTTCCCACCATTGCCCGGATACAAGGACTGACACCAGCATTGTGTCTAATCCAGTTTCTAGACACATCGTCGGTCAATTGAGTTGGCATTTGCGTGCAGGCAACGAGTTCAACCAGCGGCAAGATGACAGTGCCCTTGACAATAAGCTCGGTAATGACGCCGATTTAACGACAATAAAAACAATGCTGATTTTTGTGTACACTGAGAAGATGATCTGTGGCAGCCTCATGGCTGTGGTTTTGTGTCTCAAAACAGCACCTACATCACATCTTGACACTCAAGTCGTGTAATTTTGCCAAGAAGACCGACTGTGATCATTAGGTGAAGTGCAGCTTGGTCTAAGTCCCTCAGTCTCTGACTTATGACAGCATTATCTTGCTTTTATCTCGCCAAGCACAAATGAAACAATTGCTCGCTCTCTCGTCTCCTTAGCTTGACCCAGACAGCCAATGACCATTTTGAACTGGACTCATGTGTGACGACACAGGGCAAGTTGTTGTGTTGACGTGGGGCAATACATAACGCTGGTGCTGACATGGGGCAAGGTGTTGTGTTGTGGGGCAATTCATAGTGCTGACATTGGGTAACTGTTTGTGATGACATGGGACAACTGTTTGTGATGACACGGGACAACTGTTTGTGATGACATGTGACAACTGTTTGTGATGACACGGGACAACTGTTTGTGATGACACGGGACAACTGTTTGTGATGACACGGGACAACTGTTTGTGATGACACGGGACAACTGTTTGTGATGACACGGGACAACTGTTTGTGATGACACGGGACAACTGTTTGTGATGACACGTGACAACTGTTTGTGATGACACGGGACAACTGTTTGTGATGACACGGGACAACTGTTTGTGATGACACGGGACAACTGTTTGTGATGACACGGGACAACTGTTTGTGATGACACGGGACAACTGTTTGTGATGACACGGGACAACTGTTTGTGATGACACGGGACAACTGTTTGTAATGACATGGGACAACTGTTTGTGATGACATGGGACAACTGTTTGTGATGACATGTGACAACTGTTTGTGATGACATGGGACAACTGTTTGTGATGACAAGGGACAACTGTTTGTGATGACACGGGACAACTGTTTGTGATGACACGGGACAACTGTTTGTGATGACACGGGGCAACTGTTTGTGATGACATGTGACAACTGTTTGTGATGACATGGGACAACTGTTTGTGATGACATGGGACAACTGTTTGTGATGACATGGGACACCTGTTTGTGATGACATGGGACAACTGTTTGTGATGACATGGGACAACTGTTTGTGATGACATGGGACAACTGTTTGTGATGACATGGGACAACTGTTTGTAATGACATGGGACAACTGTTTATGATGACATGTGACAACTGTTTGTGATGACATGGGACAACTGTTTGTGATGACATGGGACAACTGTTTGTGATGACATGGGACAACTGTTTGTGATGACATGGGACAACTGTTTGTGATGACATGGGACAACTGTTTGTGATGACATGGGGCAACTGTTTGTGATGACATGTGACAACTGTTTGTGATGACACGGGGCAACTGTTTGTGATGACATGGGACAAATGTTTATGATGACATGGGGCAACTGTTTGTAATGACATGGGACAACTGTTTGTGATGACACGGGACAACTGTTTATGATGACATGTGACAACTGTTTGTGATGACATGGGACAACTGTTTGTGATGACATGGGACAACTGTTTGTGATGACATGGGACAACTGTTTGTGATGACACGGGGCAACTGTTTGTGATGACATGTGACAACTGTTTGTGATGACATGGGACAACTGTTTGTGATGACATGGGACAACTGTTTGTGATGACACGGGGCAACTGTTTGTGATGACATGTGACAACTGTTTGTGATGACATGGGACAACTGTTTGTGATGACATGGGACAACTGTTTGTGATGACATGGGACAACTGTTTGTAATGACATGGGACAACTGTTTATGATGACATGGGACAACTGTTTGTGATGACATGTGACAACTGTTTGTGATGACATGTGACAACTGTTTGTGATGACATGGGACAACTGTTTGTGATGACATGGGACAACTGTTTGTGATGACATGGGGCAACTGTTTGTGATGACATGTGACAACTGTTTGTGATGACACGGGACAACTGTTTGTGATGACACGGGACAACTGTTTGTGATGACACGGGACAACTGTTTGTGATGACACGGGGCAACTGTTTGTGATGACATGGGACAAATGTTTATGATGACATGGGGCAACTGTTTGTGATGACATGGGACAACTGTTTGTGATGACATGGGACAACTGTTTGTGATGACATGTGACAACTGTTTGTGATGACACGGGACAACTGTTTGTGATGACACGGGACAACTGTTTGTGATGACACGGGACAACTGTTTGTGATGACACGGGACAACTGTTTGTGATGACACGGGGCAACTGTTTGTGATGACACGGGACAACTGTTTGTGATGACATGGGACAACTGTTTGTGATGACATGGGACAACTGTTTGTGATGACATGGGACAACTGTTTGTGATGACATGGGACAACTGTTTGTGATGACATGTAATAACTGTTTGTGATGACATGGGACAAGTGTTTATGATGACATGGGACAACTGTTTGTGATGACATGGGACAACTGTTTGTGATGACATGGGGCAACTGTTTGTGATGACATGGGACAACTGTTTGTGATGACATGGGACAACTGTTTGTGATGACATGTAATAACTGTTTGTGATGACATGGGACAACTGTTTGTGATGACATCGTGCAACTTGTCAAATTGATTGTTCTCCAGATTGGCATTACACGGGGAACAGCACGAAAACTCCATGTTGACACCCCCGCCTTATTGTAATTTGCAAATTATCCAATGTCTTAAATAGTAGATAGGACTTTTACCTGACAGATTTCCAATGACATTATTTCTGTCACTATTTCCCCCCCCCCCCCAAATGAGACAATTTCCAAACTGTGTCTTTATAATCCAACCAGGTCACTTTTTAAAATGAATTTTTTCCGCCCCCTAAACATTGAAGTCATTTTTACAACTTCACCTGCTGTCACTGCAGGTTTGACAAACATAAATTTCCCGCTATCAGCTCATGTGATCAAAACTGTCGTGTGATAGGAACAAGAAAAAGCATCTGGTGATCACCGACATGTCAACCACCTCGACAGACATGACTCAACCCAATTATCCAAGTTCCTGTTATCATCCAGCAGGGCATGACATCTGAACTCTTGTAGAAAACTGATTTCTTCATTGGGCATGTGACGCGGTTCAAGCGTATTGTCCTGATAGGATTTCCCCACAGTGCCCTATTCACACTGGCTACATAGAGCATGTGGCGTGTTCCAGAGCCCAGTACACGCAATAAGCTCATCCGTTACGTCACTCATAGACTGTTGTAGGTAATTTGTGTGTCCACACAGGTATGCGGGCCAGTTGCAGGTAAATAAAACATGAAGAGTGGACCCTAAAGACATTGTGTGGATGTGAGTACACAAACTTACACATATATAAATAAATGAAGATTTACTTGTGCTATACAAAGATACTTTAAAAAAAAAGTATTAATCCCTAAAACATATGTTGACAGTATATATATGTACACACACACACACACACACTCACAAGCACGCACGCACGCACGCACGCACGCACGCACGCACGCACACTCAGTGTGTACCTCACTGTAAAATATGTACACCCAGTCACCCACAAAGAAGACATAATAAAATAATAAATACAAGAACCACAGTGATCTGACCAACTGTCTACAGTTTCTGTCAAACACTCACCTGTTGTTGTCTGCACTGGAGATAGGGTGCACCTCCTGCTTGGGGCCGGGGGTGATGATGGCAGGGTGCTGCAGGTTGGGGAAGCCATGGTGGGGAGGCATGATCCCTGGCGGACTAAAGCGAGGCAGGGGGGAGCTACTGAGAGGAGGGCCGTAGGGACTGCGGAAGGCTGTCAGAGGGTATCCAGGCGGTGGGCCCCTGCAACAGACAGCATGGGTGAGTACTAGGACACAAACATCAGTGTGTTTGTGTGCGTGCATGCGTGCATGCGTGCGTGTGGTATGTGCATGTGTGCGTGCCTGTGAGCATGAAAGTCTGTGTGTTTACATATTTGTATGTATGTGTATATCCGTGTGTCTGTGACAGACAGTATGTGGGCATGTGCATGTACGTATGTATACGCACTCACTTACGCACACAAGCACATCATGGCACACACGCATGTCATCGCACACACGCATGTCATGGCACACACGCATGTCATCGCACACACGCATGTCATCGCACACACGCATGTCATCGCACACACGCATGTCATGGCACACACGCATGTCATGGCACACACGCATGTCATCGCACACACGCATGTCATCGCACACACGCATGTCATGGCACACACGCATGTCATCGCACACACGCATGTCATCGCACACACGCATGTCATGGCACACACGCATGTCATGGCACACACGCATGTCATCGCACACACGCATGTCATCGCACACACGCATGTCATCGCACACACGCATGTCATCGCACACACGAATGTCATCGCACACACGCATGTCATCGCACACACGCATGTCATCGCACACACGCATGTCATCGCACACACGCATGTCATCGCACACACGCATGTCATGGCACACACGCATGTCATCGCACACACGCATGTCATCGCACACACGCATGTCATCGCACACACGCATGTCATCGCACACACGCATGCAGTCAGTCTTTAAGGGGAGATACGGCAGCTAGAATGGTGGTTTTGGCAAAAAATACTTGAAATGTGTTTCTTCCATGTTTTAGTAGTTTTATATGTTTATTATCAATAAAGATACCTTTTATAACAATTACATATCTCTAAAACACTTTTATTCATGGATGAGGTGTGGCTCTTTCAAGCAATTGATGTGATTATTTAATCTTTGACAGGCGTTTACAGAAAACCCGATTTTTGACAACATAAATTTACAACACTCCAGAACTAAAAATGGCCGGTAATCAGGTTTGCATTGTTGTGTACAGCTTAATATTCTCCATAATCTGTATAAAAACATTTTGATTTTATGCTTTATCTTTGGAATAATCTCAAAACGTGTTGAAAATTGTTGAATTCACAATTACATATTTGGAAAATTCAAAATAAAATATAAATATTAAAAAATTGAAATGTTTTTTATACAGATTGTAGAGAATATCCAGGAGAACACAACAGGCTAAGCCAGAGTACTGGTCATATCATTATTACTTCAAGTGTTGTAATTTTTAGATGTGGTATATTTGGTGGCCATTTTGTTTGTTACCATGGAAACGGGGGGAGGGGGGTCGGACAGAAAAAAATTTCAATATATTTTTTACTCAGTAACACCATCTCTGCTGCTTGGGCACAATTTTTTTTATTAATTGTGCTTAAAAAAATGTCCTATTTAGCTGCCCCTTAATTCATCTTACATCAGTTCCTTTCTAATCGATAATTTGCTTTCATACAATACTTACCCGACTGTCTTTGCAGTGTAATTGCAAACAAACATACATGTTTTATAAGTATTGTTGTATTGCCATCTTCAAGAAATGTAAGTGGGACTGCGACATACCAGCCATGACCTGCTTGCAGTGACCACACCTCCAGTATTGTATTTTGTATGTATGATTAATGAGAAGACCGACTTGTGCCTTAAATAACAACAAACACTGCACTGTGAGTGGCTTGTTGTATTAAGAATCAATGTTGTTTAGCTGTTATCTAACAACTACATTTAGCTGGTAATCTTTATACCCAGTTAATCCGCCTATACTTACTACTTTAAACACACAAGAATGTTGCTAAGGCAAAAATGCATCAGTATTATTCTAGGATCTGCAAGAATTTTACTTCAAAGCAACCATTACTGTGAGCCTGTGAAACATGACTGTGGACATCCATGCCTTGCGGGCAGCGACATGGCAGGACATTATCTAACTTCACCGATGCACTACAGAAAATGTCATAAATTCCACATCAGTAGAGATCCAGCGTGGATAACGATTTTCGTAAAAAAGCTCTCTGGCATTCTAAAATTGTGCTCCAATACAGTAGCCTAGGAATCGATAATAAATCCATGGTTGGAATCAGCATAGCGGTGTTCTAAGCTGGGCTAATCGGCCGAAAGAAGTCTGTGCGTACGCACAGCATGAGTAGTGATTAAATTAAATATGAGTTACTTTATACGCCTGGAATCCGTCGCTATTGATCGATCCATTCACGTAATTCCACTTTGACTTTATCAGTGGCAAGCTTGCTGCAGAAGTTGGAAAAAACGTGGTTCGTTTGAAACAATATTCAGCTTCTTTAATCGTAACAATAACCATTTACTGTTTTAATTCAAGGAGTATAAAAACAGCACAATATATGCGTCTTATTTTAAGATATAACATTGATCACCAAAACAAATTACTAAAGGATGCCACAAGAAAGCAACATTCATATATGTTTTAACTGGAAGAACAATTAGGTATGTAATTCCATTGTTTCCTCATTGTTACCCCATGGACAGCATTACGGAAAACTTTAAAAATCAAGGAAGAAGGAAGGCATATTAATTATTAAAATTATATGTAACTTATTTTATAATTTTTACAACTCTACTGATATGGCTGTGAATGTATAACACATAAATAAATTGTGCTCTATTTTGCATTTAATACTGGACACGTTATCACAGTTGGAAATTTCAGACCGGGGGAATTCCAGTCAGCAACTCTGTACGGAATAAACTAATTCTACCCGATTGAACACAACGATTTTAACTACTGGGAAAACGAAGTGGTGGCAATCAGTCAATCTGGTGGGATGAGATGTTTTAAGATATTTTGGCAGTCTGACTGACAGTCTTTACTTTCCTCCAACAGTGCATTCTGAAGGGTTGGTCAGTTTAGTTTGGCCAACATACCGGTAACAGTGGATTGGATACACAACGGACGCGTCTCATCAGAAGTTCTTCCAAAGGAATCTGTCCTACCGGAAGCACGAATGAAGATACACACGCACTCTCATACATGTCGCTTGTAGCACAAAGGACCACATCAACCCAATTAGCAGGAAGCAAAAAAGGGAGCATCAAATTGGCATTTACCGAGTGCGTGCGCTGTGAGGGGAGTGTAGGTCGGACTGACGACTGCCTCCAGCCTCGTGCTACATGCCAACAGTGCACGCTCTCAGCTGATACCTCAGTCCTGCTAATTGGAACTCCAAGCCTTCATTCCACAGCCCTCCCGTGCTCCAAACAACCTTACCCTAGGGATCTACATCCTACATGGCGCCAGGTTATTTTCATTCGCCGGAGTCGGCTATACGGAGGGCGCTGGTCAACAAGTCGAACATGAGCCATCAGCGATCACCCCTGCTCTGGCACTTCAACTTGTCTTCAGCTGGTTTTTGTTATTATGCTCGATGTCGGATTTAATATACCATGCCTTACCGCTACAAATGACGCAAGATGAAACAGGTTTCACCTGCGGATCAGCTGGACAACTCAAACCTGGACAGGTCAAATTCCTGACCATTGCTTCCCGAGACCAAAACACTCGACCAACACGCAACAACTCTCAGCTATCTGCACAATTCTACTCATTTCCAGGGAGTGATAAGAAGTTTTGACGAGCCACAAATAGCTGCATGTTTCCACGTCCTGACCCGACTTAGAGGAAAATGTATAATTTGTGATAGTTCTTCGATTTCAAAAGAAACCTCTGCCCTGGGGCAAATATTTACCACACATCTTCCAAGAAAGAAAGGTGTTTTATGTACAGGAAAGATTCAGAAGGAGGTTAGGATGCATGTAACAACAGTCGCCCAGGGCCGAACATGCTATTTTACAGCTGAACAATACATCTTTGTTTTTTTGTAGTTTTCTGCTGCAGTTTTTATTTCTAGGTCGGAGCCTGAAATTAACATTCTTTTGAATCACTGCGTCTTAGTACATTACTAGCATTGACACTAACCACTTTTAGTATTCAATTATTAATAATCATTTAACTTTTAGTATTCTAGTTAACTTTTATTATATATATTTATTTACTGTCAGTTTTAAAAGTGTGTTTAAATGTTTTAGAATATGTTACATGTTGTAGTATTGTAACACGTCTCTGGTTGGCTGCCATATTTATGGTACATATAAAGGCTGTATCATTATTTTCTGCAGGGAAACACCTTGCTGATAAACCTAGCTGCACCAGTGCACGAGTAGCAAATGAGTTGTGAGCAACAGCGTAAACACACTGCAACTATCTGATCAAAACACCTGCCACTGCTCCCAAAGTGCAGGCTCATTTCAACTGTTGTTACCTTTTGTGTCGAGATAATATCACAGCTGTTGTCCAAGACGACATTCCTACAGTGACTACGAGTTGGTGACAATTATACTGCAGCATATACATACTAAACAGCTACCTGACACAGATAAACTGAAATAATATAATACCTGGAACTTAAAACCTGGGGTGGGGTGATAACCCCACGGGGTGTGAAGGGGGTGACAATGTCACATGAGTTCCCTGTACTGTTTCAGAGTCAATTTGTGTTTAATGTAAAAACGTTATAAATCAAATACAGTACAATTATACAAATTACATATACAATTTAACTACTTTTTTGCACATTTGTTTACTTGATTGTTGCCTACGTTAATTTGAATTTTTCAGTCTGATCATTAAGTTTCCATTGTGCATACCCATGTATGCCTGACCTGTGGAAACTTTGTCTATCGGTGGATATTGTTGACAACTGTTCACAAATGCGTTGAACGGCAAGATCAATGTTCATTAAAAGTTGTGGTTCATTTGGATTGTCAAAATGTTAGAACATATAGTTTATATTGCATAATAAGGACGAGTTAGACATATTTTACAAAAAAAGATCAGACTTATACATGATTGTTTACAGTAACATGGCAGCTAAACTTATTTTTGACAAATAATGAGGTCCATGGTCATGTCAATAGAAAACACATTATTTCAAGTCTACCTCATTGTGTCATCAATTAATATTTATTTGGGTGGGAAATTTCCAGTCCTTCATTCACACTAATTAAATCACCCATATTTTGTAATCTCTACATAATATTTTTTCTTCTTCTAATCCCCAGGTGAGGTTAATCCGCAAATGTTGGGATCAATGAAATAAGACTTGTGTTCTAGAACCATTATAACATCAACATTACATTTACATTAGTTTCACGAAAACGTGCCATGTAATTTCAGGTTTGGGAGCATTTTTTGTTTCAAAAAGCAAAAACATTAAGCACAAATAGGGGCAATCTGTATTCGACCAGAATACTAGCACACGATCAGTCATCATCAGTCATGAATGTGTGTTCTTTTAGTACTTTAATTTTATGAGAGCAAATATATTATTTAAGAATTTTTATCGCGCTCCATAAATTTCAATACCTCATTATTAAATAAAATGCTGCCATAGTAAAAACCGTACATGTTGAGCTTGATACACGAGACATAGCTTTAGTTTAGGCTAGTCCACATCGTTCACACTTTCACAGCACTGTTATGAACAAGTCAATGGCATTTACTTTGATTTCCGGCTCCATGTTTCTAGTATTGACAAGGAGGAAACTTGCCGTTTTTTTCTAAACCGCCTTTACATAGGCTAATGAAAGGGAGAGGCTGCATAATTAATCATTCAGATGCAAGCACGAAACAAGAGTTCCTCAAATTACTGGTTACAGCATGTTATGATACACATCAAGTTTGGTTCCTGTTTTCATATATTTTATAACTGTAGAACACCTGAGACTATTCTAAGAACCCAGCTTTAATCGGAACAGTTGTAAGTTCAGAGAACAAACTAAGAAACACATCTGCTGCAGCTACAGGTCTGTTAATTAGAAAGATTAAAGGTTGTTTGCTTTTCTGCACTGGCTACAGGGCTTTAACATGCCAGTCCAACTGAATCCACAATGTAAGTACTCTTCAAGTATGCAAAAGAACAATTATCATATTTTGGGATAGTTGATCTAGTTTACAGTATTAACTTAACTATTAAATCATTGCAAATAAAATTAAAATGCTACAAACTATGAGAACTGTTGCAATGATATTGTGGGGTAAGACCACATTTATATTTTACATACGCGGCCATTATAACGTTTCCTTCATTTCCTGCTAAATTTGACGAAAAATTTTCTTGAAAATTTCACAACATATTTAATCTCCATTGACACAAGTGCTGTGGAAAACTCTTAAAATTCTCATACCTCAGTTTTCAGAAAAGTCCACCCAAACCTGACACCCCTCAATTTCGCCCCAATCTGGTGACGGATTTTGAAATATTGGTGCATTCTACAAAATAGCCACTGTGCGAATACGCGAGCGACTAGTGTATGTTTATTGCTACCCCATGAAAGATCTAATGCAGTAGTACATTTAGTATTCACTGGACCGACATGTGCCATGCCAAAGTGCTTGAAAAAAATTCACACATGACACCAAAACGGTATATTCAAGGGCACTCTTTCGGTGGGTAATGGCAGACGAATCCTTAATGTGGTCTTACCCCTTGTGCCATCTGCTAAAAAAGTCCACCATTTTGTAGCGCATGACGTGCTGCCTCCTGGCATCTACTTTGCATGTAATGTGCTGCCATCTTTCAGCGAATAAAGATTCACATTTGAACATGTGTATCATTTCTCACTTAATTCAACCTTGGGCAAATCCCTTTAGCTTTCAGTTGTCATCATTGTTTAGCAATAAGAGAACACCAGTCTTAAAATGTCAATGTCACTAACCCGCAATTATACCTAAAAGTTCCTGAACATGTTTGAGAGATTACGTAATTACATCCAACACTTCGCACTTCATGTAATTCCTTAATTCTATAGTGTGGCCGCAGGTCTCAAACTCACCAATGACATCTGGCCTGGGCCAAATCTTACTGGGCTTGGGCATACAAATTAGATTCTGGGCCCGGACTGTACTAATATGGGGCTGGAGCTGGGTGCAACTTCTAGGCCCATGCAGGTCACTAGTGCGTACACATATAAAGACTGAAGACAAGAAAGTAGACTACTGACCATGTGAACTGTGAGAAGTCTGGCGGGCAGAATGGATGTGAGAGTTGACTGGTAGGTGGAAGGCCATACATGCCGGGCCGTGGCAGTCCTGAAACACAACACACGCATTCAGCACTGGTCACTCCACCTATCTCTCAAACACCACCACTCTCCTAATGGTGCGCATCATTTAGTAATCTCTGACAATGTATCAGGCTGTTCGCTTTCTCTGAAATCTGACTGCAACTAGATAGCAGACACATACATAATTTAACAAACTTAAACAGATATCTATTCCAACACATACCGCCACACACATAAGTGTACACAGATCGTACACCACACAAATATCTGTACACTCATCGTACACCACTCATACACATACATGTAAATGTACATGCATCGCACCTTACAACACGAGTCTCTGTACATGTATGTACTCATCATACACCAAACATACATTTATGTACCCTGTCATCCTGCCATACCCACACATACACATGTACACTTGTCATACAGCACATACATATCTGTACACTCACAATGTCAAATTAAAACCCAGGAGCATAAAGAAATTAATTAAAATCCAGATGAAAAAAAGCAAATTAAAAAGCAGATGCAGGAAAAAACAAGAGTAACTGATTTAGAGTTGCAGAAACGAGAAGTAACTGATCATAACGGTCCAGCGATGCTTCTAATTGCTTCCTGTAAATCAATCAAGTGACTCCGACAAGAACATCATAGCATGGCGCTCTCATCAGCCACCACGCCTTAAAACATCATGACAATGTGACAGGCACAGCACAAACAAACACAACATTCTACAGTATTCTAATAAACCAATGTTAGTGCCAATGCTGGAATGTCCCTTTATCACCCTCCAAAGCTGGCATTACACAAAGAATCAACTGATTTGAGGTGAGAAAACGAAGCAGTTTAAGCAAATTGTGAGAGCGCCTGCAAATAGACATGTTGTGACAGTACATCAGACAGAAGATGCCTCAAGATCGATGGCGTGCAATCATCAGTGGCAATGTGAGATCCGCTTGTTCTAGCAGCAGCAAAGGACTAAAGTTCACTAAACTGTTGGTGTTATTAAGACCCTGAAAACAGCAGCTAGATGTGCACGAGATGTGAGCGTGTCTTCTGACGAAGTGCCAGAGCAGCACTGTTCGCCAGCCCTAAGACGAGGTGGTGCAAATCCTCGAGTGCGCGACCAGTGCGAGTTTTTAAAATGCTCAGTTTTAGTAGTTGGAAAAACATGGCTGCATTAGTGTATTACAATGGCTCGGGGTCTTCGACCGCAGACAGATGCGCTACAGAGAGGCAGAAAGCAACGAACAAGTCGCGCTTACCGACGCATTTGCGCAAGGCAAGGTTGCCCGCTAGGTCCGCGGCGTCATAGCCTTTGTGAGAACTAAAGGCTGAGGAGTAGATGATGCTGAGGGGCGACTCTGAAATTAAAATCCTTCATGTGCAATATGCGCGCGTGCCGTCTCTAACCAAGCTCGCAACAATGCTCACTTACTCGGGGTCGTCATGCACGCGTCATGGGCATGCACGCATGCACTCACGCACACTCAAAACATTCAGCAATTAGTGCCCAGCATTGTTCACATTAACACATGCTCTGGGAATCAGCCTATGATAATTGAAGGGTTCTGTCAGTGGTGGTCGGACTTGACCATGGCTACAAATGGGCACCCAAAACTACATCAAGTCTGCTAATTCTACGCATAGTCTGTCTCAGTCTCCTCTGTCCAAAGCATTAAGACGTCACTTTCTTCTATATTTTACAGTTTATCACATTCTGGTTTTTTAGTGCTTTTTCATGTTATCATCCGTCATTTCTGTTGTCACTGGCTGATATTGTGCACCTGCTCATTGGCCTACCTAGACAAGGCACCGTGTTGTAACATATCACATTGCAATTTAGGGAGTCAACTGGCTGGGTAGGTTACAATGGTATCAAAGAACTTTCAACATCTAGCCAATAAACTTGTTTAATTTATGTAAACAAGTACTACAAATGTGTGAATTTGCGGGTGACACTGTGAAGCATAATCAACTGATGTTATGTATGTGAAATATTAACTAATGGTGTAGATTTAGGGGGTAAAAATGTCATCTCACACCGGCAGCATGGTGCATGGTAACGTAAGATGTGACATCTTTTAATGTGTGGTGGACTGACAATATGAAGACAAGACAAAGGGATACGATAATGCACCACATCATTGCATGACTTGGGTTGTTACAAAGGCAGACAGAAGACATTCTGACACGAGTGAATGATCAAAGAGCCCTATGGTATGTCTTCATCATCACAGGTAACAAAGATGGACATTTGAAGCCATAAAACCGTCTGGACAGTGGACACATTAAGTCTGTCAAGGGAAGGCTTGGTGTCTAGTGGCAACATCCTAGCGGGGATCCAGGCCTGCCAGATTACTTACTAATACGTCACTAAATCATCTTCTCTATGTCCGTTAGTTAAGTTCCCTCTAGAATATGTATCAGTAGTTTGTATTTAATATACAAGTAGCATATAATAATAATAAGTACTGATTGTATTGAACTGCTGGTGTGTATTCAACATACACAGTATCACACACCAGTCTAGACACATATTGTATTGAACTGCTGGTGTGTATTCTACATACACAGTATCACACACCAGTCTAGACACATATTGTATTGAGCTGCTGGTGTGTATTCAACATACACAGTATCACACACCAGTCTAGACACATATTGTATTGAGCTGCTGGTGTGTATTCAACATACACAGTATCACACACCAGTCTAGACACATATTGTATTGAACTGCTGGTGTGTATTCTACATACACAGTATCACACACCAGTCTAGACACATATTGTATTGAGCTGCTGGTGTGTATTCAACATACACAGTATCACACACCAGTCTAGACACATATTGTATTGAGCTGCTGGTGTGTATTCAACATACACAGTATCACACACCAGTCTAGACACATATTGTATTGAGCTGCTGGTGTGTATTCAACATACACAGTATCACACACCAGTCTAGACACATATTGTATTGAACTGCTGGTGTGTATTCTACATACACAGTATCACACACCAGTCTAGACACATATTGTATTGAGCTGCTGGTGTGTATTCAACATACACAGTATCACACACCAGTCTAGACACATATTGTATTGAGCTGCTGGTGTGTATTCAACATACACAGTATCACACACCAGTCTAGACACATATTGTATTGAGCTGCTGGTGTGTATTCAACATACACAGTATCACACACCAGTCTAGACACATATTGTATTGAACTGCTGGTGTGTATTCTACATACACAGTATCACACACCAGTCTAGACACATATTGTATTGAGCTGCTGGTGTGTATTCAACATACACAGTATCACACACCAGTCTAGACACATATTGTATTGAGCTGCTGGTGTGTATTCAACATACACAGTATCACACACCAGTCTAGACACATATTGTATTGAGCTGCTGGTGTGTATTCAACATACACAGTATCACACACCAGTCTAGACACATATTGTATTGAGCTGCTGGTGTGTATTCAACATACACAGTATCACACACCAGTCTAGACACATATTGTATTGAGCTGCTGGTGTGTATTCAACATACACAGTATCACACACCAGTCTAGACACATATTGTATTGAGCTGCTGGTGTGTATTCAACATACACAGTATCACACACCAGTCTAGACACATATTGTATTGAGCTGCTGGTGTGTATTCAACATACACAGTATCACACACCAGTCTAGACACATATTGTATTGAGCTGCTGGTGTGTATTCTACATACACAGTATCACACACCAGTCTAGACACATATTGCAGGCGAAAGAAAATTATTTTAAATATTACTACCATGAGTAAAGGAATAGAACAGAAGAACATATAAAGACAAACATTATACTAAATAAAACAAACTGTCTTGCAATGGACACTTCTGGAAGAATTTATTTGCATAAACCGTCAATTTTATTTGTTTCCGGCCAGAAGAAAATGCCCAGTCTAGGTTGATGACCAATACACCTGCTGTGGTCAAGTATTTCTCACGCACCGTGAGCAATCTTTGTCCAGATGTCTCCAGCAATAGAAACATCAGCAATGGACAACAAACTTGGTGAACGACAGTGGGTTGTGAGACGGACATTCATCAGGAACATCACCAAATAATGCACTGAAATCCCACTCAGTAAATCATCTCATTCAGACACCTTCTCAGTTGTGAGGTTTCTCTGAGAGAAGTCTGAGATAAGATCTTGTGGTTGGATCACAGGGATGAAGACACTGAGCTGGGAGAGATGACAAGAGACTGAGACAGAGGCTTGCACAGCTTAGTATTCAGCAGCACAGCATGCTGCCGGCTAAACACACTGCAATCCCCATGATCCCTGGATCAGTGGCTGATCAAGGGGCAACTAGTAATTAATGGAGTAATGCTTAGTTAGAGCCAACAAATGGTAGACACCAGAGACCCTCTTTATCTCCCCACCTCCCTGCCACAGTAGCAGCATTCTATGGATTTGTCATGCCAATGGCAAACATGGCAGTTCTGTGGATGTTTTTACATGACCACCACGTAGGACACATGAATGCAAGACATGTAAAATTATGGACTGAGCATTCATCATTATTTTATGTGGTCGAACAGTAAACTAAGTACTGCATTTGTGTAAAGATGCAGGGATGGTTGGTTTGTTTCATTGTTTTAAAACTGTGGTTTCCGGGTAGTTTACTTAAAAATAACATTGGAATTAATAACAAATTATACACGTTTATTTTTAGGCGTTCACATCAAATAAAATTGTCCAGGTATGTGGAGAAACATTTATTTTGACTAAAAAATTTACAATTTAGTTTAAACAATGCTGCTTATACCTTAAGATAAACAACAACTGAAACAATTATCAGCGTTCGAAATAAGCGCTTGTCCGGTTGACCCGGACAAATGATTTGTTATCCAGACAAGTAGAATGATCCGCATGGTTGTCCGGTGGACAAGTGAAAATTTACAGTAAATAATGACATGCAAAATTATAACTTTCTAATTTGTGGAAATTCTAATGAAATACGGTTCGCCAGTGATCACGCACGTTGCAATTTCGTTAGCGTGTTGTCGTCTATATCTTTCCACCGCCATCCTGTGTTGCATATCAGCTTTCCAGGAAGCATAGTGTGTCCATTAACTGCGTCATCTGCACCGATCTAGCTCTGCCGTTCTCGTAGACGGAGGAAGAGCTAGTTCAGTTTTATTGACGGTCAAGTTGCTTCCACGCATGGATCACATTTGATGAACTTAGTAAATAGTATATTAGAGTATCACTACCTTTTATTAAAATAATTATGTAGTAGGCCAGTTAACCAATAGTAACCAATGCGGACTTGGCAGTCTTCGACATTGCGAAGTCACCAAACATTTGTTCAGCAGATCTTCGGTGGTGGTTAGTGAACGGGATGTTAATAAACAAGTGTTGTCCTGTCTTCATCACATTTATTTTACCACAAATTGTGAGTTTAGAGACACTGACTTTTTTGCGAATGTGGAAAACAGACGGAATTAGCATTCGTCAGACGAACATTCCCTGATTGCAGAACCTACAGAATCGATGTTTTGAAACATGATTTAACTTAATAAACATAAATTACAATTTATATATGCAACATTAAGACAAAATAACGGATGCATGACAAGATCTAAACAACATAAATCCAAATTAATTTAAGCAAGATGCACAGCCGCTGGGGCCAGCAACATGTACAGCACGGCGACCTACTATGGAGGTCTACGCGCGACAGCAACATTACGATCTATATATTATAACTATAAGATGGTCCATTGTAAATACAATTTTTGTACACTTAATTTTTTTTTTATTACTGACATAGTATTATTTACACTGATCTAATAAGACTAGCAAAGATGTGAATTTATTTGCTGGTGATCAAATGAAATTTTTCTTTAGATTGTAAAATACAGAACTTTGCACATATTGAAGTATGCATAGGTTGAATAAAACAAAATCTGATTAGTTTTGTCTATGTGACAAAAATTGTGCTTCCTGGCTTTGCATTGGTTGTATACTGGATGGAGGGGTGGGATTTTCAACCATCATTGCTACAACACCAGCTGGTCATACTGTTGATAGCAACCATCACTGCTACAACACCAGCTGGTCATACTGTTGATAGCAACCATCACTGCTACAACACTAGCTGGTCATACTGGTGATAGCAACCATCATTGCTACAACACCAGCTGGTCATACTGTTGATAGCAACCATCACTGCTACAACACCAGCTGGTCATACTGGTGATAGCAACCATCACTGCTACAACACTAGCTGGTCATACTGGTGATAGCAACCATCACTGCTACAACACCAGCTGGTCATACTGGTGATAGCAACCATCACTGCTACAACACCAGCTGGTCATACTGTTGATAGCAACCATCACTGCTACAACACTAGCTGGTCATACTGGTGATAGCAACCATCACTGCTACAACACCAGCTGGTCATACTGGTGATAGCAACCATCACTGCTACAACACCAGCTGGTCATACTGTTGATAGCAACCATCACTGCTACAACACTAGCTGGTCATACTGTTGATAGCAACCATCACTGCTACAACACCAGCTGGTCATACTGGTGATAGCAACCATCACTGCTACAACACCAGCTGGTCATACTGGTGATAGAATCCATCACTGCTACAACACTAGCTGGTCATACTGGTGATAGCAACCATCACTGCTACAACACCAGCTGGTCATACTGGTGATAGCAACCATCACTGCTACAACACTAGCTGGTCATACTGGTGATAGCAACCATCACTGCTACAACACCAGCTGGTCATACTGGTGATAGCAACCATCACTGCTACAACACCAGCTGGTCATACTGGTGATAGAATCCATCACTGCTACAACACCAGCTGGTCATACTGGTGATAGCAACCATCACTGCTACAACACTAGCTGGTCATACTGGTGATAGCAACCATCACTGCTACAACACCAGCTGGTCATACTGGTGATAGCAACCATCACTGCTACAACACTAGCTGGTCATACTGGTGATAGCAACCATCACTGCTACAACACCAGCTGGTCATACTGGTGATAGCAACCATCACTGCTACAACACTAGCTGGTCATACTGGTGATAGCAACCATCACTGCTACAACACTATCTGGTCATACTGGTGATAGCAACCATCACTGCTACAATGTTAGCTGGTCATACTGGTGATAGCAACCATCACTGCTACAACGCTAGCTGGTCATACTGGCGATAGCAACCATCACTGCTACAACACTAGCTGGTCATACTGGTGATAGCAACCATCACTGCTACAACACTAGCTGGTCATACTGGTGATAGCAACCATCACTGCTACAACACTAGCTGGTCATACTGTTGATAGCAACCATCACTGCTACAACACTATCTGGTCATACTGGTGATAGCAACCATCACTGCTACAACGCTAGCTGGTCATACTGGCGATAGCAACCATCACTGCTACAACGCTAGCTGGTCATACTGGTGATAGCAACCATCACTGCTACAACACTAGCTGGTCATACTGGTGATAGCAACCATCACTGCTACAACACCAGCTGGTCATACTGGTGATAGCAACCATCACTGCTACAACACTAGCTGGTCATACTGGTGATAGCAACCATCACTGCTACAACACTAGCTGGTCATACTGGTGATAGCAACCATCACTGCTACAACACTAGCTGGTCATACTGGTGATAGCAACCATCACTGCTACAACACCAGCTGGTCATACTGGTGATAGCAACCATCACTGCTACAACACTAGCTGGTCATACTGGTGATAGCAACCATCACTGCTACAACACTAGCTGGTCATACTGGTGATAGCAACCATCACTGCTACAACACTAGCTGGTCATACTGGTGATAGCAACCATCACTGCTACAACACCAGCTGGTCATACTGGTGATAGCAACCATCACTGCTACAACACCAGCTGGTCATACTGGTGATAGCAACCATCACTGCTACAACACTAGCTGGTCATACTGGTGATAGCAACCATCACTGCTACAACACTAGCTGATCATACTGGTGATAGCAACCATCACTGCTACAACACTAGCTGGTCATACTGGTGATAGCAACCATCACTGCTACAACACTAGCTGATCATACTGATGATAGCAACCATCACTGCTACAACACTAGCTGATCATACTGGTGATAGCAACCATCACTGCTACAACACCAGCTGGTCATACTGGTGATAGCAACCATCACTGCTACAACACTAGCTGGTCATACTGGTGATAGCAACCATCACTGCTACAACACCAGCTGGTCATACTGGTGATAGCAACCATCACTGCTACAACACCAGCTGGTCATACTGGTGATAGCAACCATCACTGCTACAATACTAGCTGGTCATACTGGTGATAGCAACCATCACTGCTACAACACCAGCTGGTCATACTGGTGATAGCAACCATCACTGCTACAACACCAGCTGATTCATGTTACAGTGCAACTCACAAGTCAGGTGGCTCTGTCAACTGTGTGCTCAATGTTCATTTTGCTAAACCAATGTTAATTTTGCATGCTGGCCTTGTTGCACTGAGCAAAGTGGAATGCATCATTTAGCCACAGCCCATAAATATAAAACAAACGGGTTTCAATTGTATAATATAAAAACAAAGAGGATTTACCTGGCTAGTCATGGGGGTATGCAGCTCACCTATGCTCAGCTATTTCATGCGTTAAGAAACATAAAGATTGAAAAAGAAATCACTACATTTGTCAACTAGGTAATCCAACTTCTGACAGTTAGTTGATGCTGATCCACTTCATTCTACTGCACAGATACCAACCTCTTCTGCCCATCTCTTCTACTGATATTAGTTGATGCTGATCCACTTTATTCTACTGCACAGATACCAACCTCTTCTGCCCATCTCTTCTACTGATATTAGTTGATGCTGATCCACTTTATTCTACTGCACAGATAACAACCTCTTCTGCTCATCTCTTCTACTGATATTAGTTGATGCTGATCCACTTTATTCTACTGCACAGATACCAACGTCTTCTGCCCATCTCTTCTACTGATATTCTGTCGTGTTCAAATACAGTAATTCAATGCAATGTGTATACAGACGCCCATGCCAATAGCTATCCGTGTCTTACCCACAAACCTCTTTTTCAGATGTCAGTAAAGATGAATGCTTGCTGTTTAATTTCCAAGGTGTCTTAGATAAAGAACATTGAGAAGTCAACATAAGCTTCCAACAGTGAATTGTGCAGACAGTGCTTATTGCTAGACACTTTAGGTCAGTTCAAGTAGACTGACCTGCAGAGGATGTCTTCTGAGAAAACTAATGTTTGGAGATGGGCAGTGCCAAGTAGCCTCAGTAATACTGTTAGCAGCTCTCCTTTTTATGGTGAGGTTGAAAATAGCACACATCCAGCTTACAGACATGATGAATTAGCAAGCCTACAACCGCTTCCAAAAACGGTTCCATTTACCTAAATTATAAATTACTTGTACTTAATTAATTAGTCCGTCAAGAACAATTACTTCCCAATACATACACATTACATCTGCAGTAGAAATGACATGCCCCATATTGAAAATGTTCAGTATTACATTTATCAAACGTCACAACTAATTTAACCACTGGATTTCTTGTCACCATAAGTGACATGCCTGGTTACAAAACTTCTCTGGCTTCTAGTGAAAACAAAAAACTGTACACAGCAAAACAGAACCAGCCCTTTGTAACAACATTATATATTTGTTGTTTAGCGTTTTGGTGGTGTGAGAAAACATGCCTCACAGTGCTGTCTCTGCATTTTTTTTAAGCAATAACAAAATGGATGAGACGTGGAAGTTGACAGGGTATAAACTTCCATCCGCCCTTGTCCCATACGACCAATCAGATGACCTTTCTTTAATCTGCTGACACTATCAATGTGATTCCTTTGCCTTGTGTTGCACATGGGCGCTAGTAGGTGATCTATCACTGTCCATCTCCTCTGGCACACATCAATAATGCTGAATTAGTGCAAACACACCCAGGGGACTTGTTACTACAAGAGCAATAATGCTCTGCTAATTGTAGTGCTCTGCCAGCCCAGCTACACTTAACACTGGCTCAATGGCACCTGACACTAGATGTTTCTCACCCTGCCACTAGATGTCTCTCACCCTGACACTAGATGTCTCTCACCACTAGATGTCTCTGTCTTGCTGGATCCTGCCGCTAGGTGTATTTGTCTTACTGGCCCCTGCCGCTAGGTGTCTCTGTCTCACTGGTCCCTGCCACTAGGTGTCTCTGTCTCACTGGCCCCTGCCACTAGGTGTCTCTGTCTCAGTGGCCCCTGTCACTAGGTGTCTCTGTTTCACTGGCCCTTGTCACTAGGTGTCTCTGTCTTGCTGGATCCTGCCGCTAGTTGTATCTGTCTCAATGGCCCCTGCCACTAGGTGTCTCTGTTTCACTGGCCCCTGTCACTAGGTGTCTCTGTCTCACTGGTCCCTGCCACTAGGTGTCTGTCTCACTGGCCCCTGCCACTAGGTGTCTGTCTCACTGGCCCCTGCCACTAGGTGTCTCTGTTTCACTGGCCCCTGTCACTAGGTGACTCTGTTTTACTGGCCCCTGCCACTAGATGTCTCAGCCTTTTTGCTAACAAAATGATAGCACAATCATATTTCTGCGATAAGCATAAGTAAAGTTGTAAAAGCACCCCACAAATAGCTCCAAATTGTGTACACCGTGGGAGTCTACGGTTTGTCACCTGTAGGGTTAACTCTTTCCTGGGTAGACAGCCTTCTTATCTTACACCCTGCTGTGGGCAACTATTTTAAGATGGCGGCCAATATTGTGAATTATATTGTATGTTGCTTGCATTAAAATAAGAATATCTTGACAACCGATCCACGGAATCACATCAAATTAATTACATTGTACATAAAATGAATGTATAAATAAAATAAGCTGTTGAAATTGCTATGTTGCAATCAAATAAATTTCAGATCATGAAGCAAAGTTCAAAATTTACAAATAAAAAATAACCTGTAAACTTCCATCATGCTATATACAAAAATAACCTGTAAACTTCCATCATGCTATATACAAAAATAACCTGTAAACTTCCATCATGCTATATACAAAAATAACCTGTAAACTTCCATCATGCTATATACAAAAATAACCTGTAAACTTCCATCATGCTATATACAAAAATAACCTGTAAACTTCCATCATGCTATATACAAAAATAACCTGTAAACTTCCATCATGCTATATACAAAAACAACCACAGCACCTATCATAAGTTGTCCAGTGAAACAAATGTAGCCATGTGTCGTAATTTTGTCCTAATAAAACATTTGTCCAATTCTGATGGTTAGTTTTCAAATTACAATTCATTCTGTCAATGATATCAACAGCTGTGAAAACATAAAATTCATAATGTGATAATACTAACGAAATACCGCTATAATAAACTAATCAAGTGAGATACGGATGGTGTTCAATCAACAAGATGGTTGTATATATTGGCAAAATGAAGACACCGCCGATGGGACATCTACTTTGTATCTCTGCATTAAAAATAGTCGCACAAACAGTTGGATGACAATATGGTCTCCGCGTTCGTTGTCAACATTACTGATGCTGCAGACATAGACATCTGACTCGAAATTGCCGGGAATCAACTTCAATCAAAACTGCCAAATGCTGAGCGATGTCGGAATCCATTTTGACGAACACAACTCAACTTCCTTCGAAATAAACTCTTTTTATTCACAAACACGGACTTCTTTTTCAAGATGGCGAAAACCACGTGCTTCCTTGGCTATTATATAGCCTATGTTACCAGTTTCAACTTGATGGTTAATGTAAAAATAGAATCTGAATGAGATAAATGAAAGACCTAGCAGTCGCGCGAGTTTAGCGGGTGGTATTAGAATGGTTGCGACTTGGAGGGGTTGGGAGGTTCCAGGCGCCTTGGAGGGTTTGGGAGGTTCCGGGCGCCTTGAAGGGTTTGGGAGGTTCTAGGTGCCTTGGTGGGGTTGGGAAGTTCTGGGCGCCTGGGGGGGCTTGGGAGGTTCTAGGTGCCTTGGAGGGGTTGGGAGGTTCTAGGTGCGTAGGAGGGGATTCGGAGGTTCTGGACGCCTTGGAGAGGTTGGGAGGTTCTGGACGCCTTGGAGAGGTTGGGAGGTTCTAGGTGCCTTAGAGGGGTTGGAGGTTCTGGGCGCCTTGGGGGGGTTGGGAGGTTCTGGGCGACTTGGAGGGTTTGGGAGGTTCTGGGCGCCTTGAAGGGGTTGGGAGGTCCTGGGAGGTTCTGGGCGCCTGGGGGGTTGGGAGGTTCTGGGTGCCTTGGAGAGGTTGGGAGGTTCTGGGCGTCTTGGAGGGGTTGGGAGGTTCTGGGCGCCTTGCGCAGTAGATTTAAACACTGCTTAACTGTGTAAAATCCTTCAAAGCATATAACAAATCTATAAATTATTACCAGAACAAACACAGGAAATCATGCTCCTTGAAAGTTTCTTAAGACCAGATGTCTGTGAACAATATAATTTGCAGGGTACAACAGAAAGTATTAAATTAAGACTGGTTCAAGCAGACGGCGACACAATATACAACGTGGACCTGATTGAATATGAAAAAAATTACTACCAAAAAATACTAGTGGAAATTCTAGAAATACCCCATAAACACTGTAGTTGTATAGGAATTGACAGCCTGGCAGATGGTAGGGCAGATTTAATGAACTGCACCCTCAAAGAGAAGGGCAGAGTGCAATGAGGGGTAATTGATGGTCTACAGTAAGATCTACGAGAGAAAAAGACAGAGATACACGGCACTCACGCAATGTCTGTGTGTATAGTAAGTACCTACATCAATATCTATGTATATAGTAAGTACCTACATCATTGGCCTGTGATATATAAATATTTTACATGAAATGAGAAGCCAACAATCTAAAAAAATTAAACCTGTTCGCAAATTCTTTAAAATGTCATTGAATGGAATAAAAAATAAGGATACTATCCGTGTGTTACTTGCATATTTTAATATCTCGATGCTGTCAAAATATTCACAAAACAAAAACAGGTTTCTTGAGAGGTAATGTCAAATAATTTCCATGTGTCATGTTGAGATTGTTATTCCGTGGCAGAAAAGGTTAGCAGTGTCTAACCACACAGACACCTGATTTGCATGTGAAGGTATCGTTTCTAGAAACTTCAAATCTATATATATATGTATATATCAAATATATTATAAAAGAAAAGGAAATCACTTGTCCATATTCTGATTTAACTAATGCAATAAATGATATAAATGTCATAAAACTACATCGTATAAAGAGAGGCCTGGCACCTTTTTTAAGACTGTTGGGTCAGTTCAGGCCACCAATTTTCATTTTTTACTGGCCCACCAAGCCCCTGGTTTCAATCCGATTGACCATCATCGTGTTTCCGGTAACCCGGCCCTACCTAGAAAAATAGGACAACCCTAACCTTTTTATTTGATATTTAAATCAATGTTTATTTTGTTACATTTTTGTTATAACTAATTAAATAACAACAACTAAAACTCAGCCATGCGTATATGATGACATGTATGCACTGCCAAACTCATTTGTATCCGCACACGTGATTGGCGAATGGCAGGGGGGGAGAGGGGGATCATTAATTATTCACCCAATAAGTGGTCTTGTTACACATTGGCTACGGATGGCAATCTCGACTGCATGAAAAAATGCTAGTGCATATAATATTCCATAATGATAATATACTGCAAACATTTGATAGAATTGCTAAAGACCATGACTGCACCGGTGGATCTTGTAATACAGGTGTGCCTTGGGCGGGAAGAGAGCAAGGTCAGGACTCTGGACAGCTTTCAGTTCACTTTGGCGCACACCGATGCCTTGCATACATCAGCATTGGATCAGCATTGGTCATCCCCAGTCATAATGATAACATGTTATCAGTGTTCAGTTGCACATTTACCATGGTATAATGTGCCTGATCCTGGCAATACAGGCCTTGGCATTGAGCCTCAGGCACAGCCAAAACCATGAAATGCTTTTGATGTGCCGAGGACAGCCAGCTAAACTAGCAACCCCACGAGCTGAAAATAGGTCGCTGATGTTTCAGATTTTGCATTAATAGCAGACTGCAAGTGATACCATGATTAAAAATCTTCATTTAACTTTGCATTGTGGACTTTTTGTGAAGTGATCAACAGGCACCTCGGTATCAACATATTTTTTACCAAATCCAGGCCAGTAACTTTTTTGGGCGGGCCAGTGGATACAAAATCTTAATGACACGGCCTGCTATGTACATGCATGCATGCTCACAGAAGCCATATCATTCAAGCACATCACTGGGCACAGTTTCTATGAAATTTTCCTAAATTTGCACAAGGTTTAGAAAAATTTCAAGAAAATACAAACATTGAGGTCTTTCAAAATAACTGCTGGAAATAGTTAACAGCGTTACAGATAATGACACATTTACATGCTACATGTTTTGTTTTGCATTGCCACAGAACAGACACTTACCTGTTTTGGGGTCAATATTCACCGGGGGAATACCCATGTGTGCTGGCGGAGGTTGTGAGAAGTGTTCATTATTATACATGTAGAGAGAGGCGAGGGCACTTGGATGAGGGGGTGGCAGAATCTTGGCGCCCTGCAACGAGAAAACAACACCCGTTACATGACGAGAAATAAGTATTTTCAAAAGCACATATTGAAAAAATACGATGATGCTTCTACACAGCCATGTTGTGGCTAACTCGCTGAATTCTATGCGTCATCCCACGAATGATATCCCGGTTATTGGTGCACCAAAAGTTTTGCAGCCAAATCTAAATGTGTGTCTCGAGGCCCTTTGAACGTAACCAGCTTGCAAGCCAGATTAGAAACTTAATGCCTGAACGCATCGCAGATTTATTTTCCGAGAAACCTTCAGCTGCAGACCACATTTCTAATAACAAATTACACCTGGTTGAAAATCTCTGCACAGCCATTGCATGTTGGTGTCAATCAAAATGCCACATGAAAAACGTTTATGCTAAGCGCTTTTTATTAATCTGTATAAGCAGCGAATGCGCCGGCATCTCTCCGAGTCTTTCATCTTGCACCTCACAGTAAGATGGAACGGAAGGGGACAGGGAGGCGTGTGATAATCAGCCCTACTTCCTACTCCCAGCTGTCCCTATCACTGCTTTGTGCAGTTGCGCAACTAACGCCACATGCTTATAAGCAACATCTTCTCGCAGATACATATGCCAGTGCAAGAGCATGCATGTAGGCTATGTACACCTGCACGATATGGCTGTTCGCGAGATCTAGGTCGCCATTGATAAGACAAGAGCTAAGCTGCAGACAAGTGTTGCCAAGTCAGAACACGCAGGACGACTCGATACGATAAACCGCTGCAGCATCCGGTCGTAAGGAGCGATACACCTCGGCCAAAATCCTACACGTGCCAATAGGCACGCTTTTGTTGACTCTGCAAAAACTGAACTTGACAAATGTTATCTTGCCCTTCTACCTGTGGGTGAATAAAGGTTTTCATCTACCGAACCATGTTTACTATGCCTTCTTTTTCAGGCAGGTATATAATTGTGTAATATTCCCCAGCTGACATTGTACATAGTGTATAACAAAGTGTACACAAGTATATAATTACATGGTGTAGAACTTTGTATAACAAGGTATACAACAATGTATGTTTCACTGATTATATATAGCTCTATTTATTCAATATCAATGTTTGCTGGGTGGGTGAAAGGCCTGATATGTTTGTTATACATGGAACTTCCAGTAATTATACAGGTGTATTTTGTATAGTAAATACGATATCAATTATGAATGCCAAGAGCTACATATCACCAGCTACATATCACCAGTCGGGTGTCGTATGAAAAGTTAACGGCAGGGCAAAAATACATTTTCCTGAAGGAACTTGGTAATTGATTATTAATATTTATACATGGTGTTTTGAATGTTTAATTTGGTGCTAAAATGACCCAAAGTTGTCATACCACTTTGAAAACCCATACAATGATGCAACATGCATTTTGTATGGCTCATCGTTGGTTGGTACATTGTGCAATGATCTTGGTGCACTTTGTGTAGACAGTGGCCATCTCATTGATCCCCCCCCCTCCCTACTGCCCAGCGAACCGTATGCAATCAGAGATGGTCTGACAACAGGACCTATTGTGGCATGAGCAGCAAATCAGCTCAATCACTGAAGCATTTTCAATGCAAACATCCCTGTATATTGGCCGTGCGTTCATCCACGACCATCTGCCATCCACACAGTGTAATCATGCGTGGCACGTGTACACATTTTGTGTACACATTGTGTGTACACATTGCAGCCCTAAGTTCACTCAAATCACTGTCATTTTACAACTTGAATGAATGAATGAATGAATGATTCGTCTATTCAAACATTGGCAACATAATACAAGAACAGACAACTACGTACACATACATAACCATATACACATTTATATATTTGATGCAATATAATTATACATAATCTACAAAATACCATACACACACACACACACACACACACACACACACACACACACACACACACACACACACGTGTGTATACAATGTTCGAAGGGGGTAAACACGAAATCAGTGACTTTTATGTAAGTTTACTCTGACAATCATATTAAGGTAAAAGTGTTAGGGTTTCCACACATGTACGTCTTCCTTTTTCACACAATATAATCAATACATACTGTGCACCTCTCAATGTATTTATTATGATGCACGACACACAGGTTATCATATATTAGATAGCATGATTAAATAAGTTAAGAGTTACGTTTTCACAGTAACTTACCAGACTTTACACATTGCACTGCAATGTGAAAGGAAACCACTGGAATCACTGCACAGACGCCATAAAAACGCGACAAATTAATGACAATGACGACTACTGTTTGCTTAGCCAAATCACTGCAGCCAAAACACCACCGTTGGGCCGGATTGCGTTTTTTGCAGGTTGTCCCCATTAATATGAAACAAAGAGAGCAGTTTAGATTGCCCACCATTTAACCACAACATTCCTGTGGCAGTGACTTGTGTAAACAGTGAGACCAGCCCGGAGACTATTGCCACCCAAAGAGCACCTATATATACCTGTAGGTAGGGTAGACTCTCCATGAATACCCACTCAGGCCCAGCGTGACACTTTCACGCTTGGCCACCGCCTGATCGAGCAGTAATCAACTAACTTTTACTGTCTACCCATCGACGTTGCGGAATTATGAATTTACAACACCGCCTTTCAACACTGCATGCTCACTTAGACATAACAGCATTCTGCAGCCGGCGGTACATGTTTCCTCGAACAGGCATGCCACAAACTCCAACTTCACAGGATGCCATCGCTAAACACCTAGTACTTATTAACTCCAAAAAACCAGACGGTGTTTTGTTTGAAACTGACTTAGACAATCTTTATAATTGGGCCCAGATTCTTTGAGGGGCAGGAATAAGAAATGTACCCAGTGGCTCACTGTACCTTTGTAACTAAACATCTGTAACACCCCAAAGCGAGCCGCCAAACCACCTGTTTACCCCCTCTGGCCACCAGGTGGCAGCCATCACTGGGGAGGCGAGGTAGGGCATATTCTATTTTTCCTCTGCCCAGGGAAGCAAGACAGCGAGGAAAAATGGACTCCGGAGAGGCAATTACCGAGCATTTCTTCCCAGAAAGTCTGCACAGCAACACAAGCACAAAGGGCCTGAAAATAAGAAAAACAAGAACAGAGAATATGGACGCGTTCATGGGTGGTCATGTGACAAACACCCGAGACTTCGTACAATGCGAGTTCGGTGATACCCAGAGAACACTGATGGTGTCTGACCACAGACAGCAAAAACGTCAAGCCTCCGAGGCGCCGAGACTCGCCGCGAGAAAGAACAGAAGCTAACAGAATACACCATTGGCAGGAACAAGCTGGAGGTTTCACTTCCGCCCTCAGTCTTCTATCCCTCAAGGAACAAATATTTGATTCCACTCCGACTACAGATATTTAAGTGTCTATGGCAGGAGCATGGGGTAATGGGGCAATCCCGGACTGTATCCCAACTCATTTGGTGGCCACCTAGATCTGGAACCCTTGTTCATTCCTCAAGCTTCATTTCAGACATGTGTTGTTATTGTTCATAAGACCTCTTGTGGTTAATATATTCTATTCAGGGATTAACCTTGTCTATTCAGATTAATGTCTTAAATTGAGAGTAATCTGTTGTGCAGTAAATGACAGCTCTAATAATATGTGGACCACGGAAGACTGCTGTTCAACCTGACAGGTCACAGGGTTTAAACATTAGTTTACAGAAGCTCCCTCTAGCGTCAAGATACTGTGCTGCTGTCAATCAATGCACTGCTGTCAATCAAACAATATTTATTGACACAAACAGAACTGATAAATCAATGTAGTCAACACATTATGAGAAAGAACCTAATATATTTTTCATTTACGTATATTTTCTAAAAGCTCAATGTGCTTTACACAAAAGGAGGTAGAGAGGAAGAAAAGGAGGGGAGGGAGGGAGGGAGGAAGGGAGGGAGGGAGGAGTGAGGGAAGTGATAGAAGATATTTTTAGTGATCCAATCAAATACCACAGCTAGTAGGCACCTACTATACTAACTTGGCAACGCTTGCTTTCATCAAAGAAGACATGAAAGGAGAGACACAATAGACATCAAAGTTACGTTTCTACACAGTCAACATCCACCTACTACTTGCACTGCATATGACGACTTCGCTAGTTACCATGACAACCAAATAATTGCAGTGCGTGTTTTCATCATTGTGTTTTTGTCAATATGGTTTGTCATCAACGCGGTTTCATTGACATTCCTGCGGCATGTTTTTGTTAAGACTGTTGACAGGGACTGTCACAGACATGGAAGTCTTACACTACGGAGGTGTGTGACCACATGCTCATCAATCAAGACAACAATAAATTGTTGGTGTTTCATAATATAAATCCAAACGTCAAACAATATTTTAAAATAAATTATATTTTATTCAAACTACAGACGGATCTGGTTGGGTTTTACTATGTGTCACGACTTGTTTTACAATTAACCAAAAGTATTAAGTCAAGATTTGATCAATTACCTTACCATATTAATGTTGACACCAATACTGAGTAGCTAAAACTAGACATATATGTATTTTTAACTACCGAATGACGATGTGAAAAATACAATTAAGTATTTTTAAGCTAACATGTAGCATAGGCGTTGTTTGATGTGAACAGTTACACTTGCGTCGTCATATCATATTCTCAGTGTGTCCTTGACTAAAAAGCAGACTTTATTATTACACAGTCAATCCCCAAGGCATTCGAACTGTTGTCAAACAACTGTGCTATAACACACAGCACTTGAAGAGTGAGATAAAATAATGCACAGCGACAATCAAATCAGACCTCAAACGTTACATTTCCATTCTGTTTTCGCATAAAACGACAAAAATTCTCAGGACACCTCTGTCATCGCACATCATCCACCTTCGTAAGCCGATTAATCTCTTACCAGGGACCAGGCGGTTTGTGGAAAAGCCCACCTCGTTATGACAAAAAGCCAAGTCAATTAGTTGTAATTCTGCATAGAACACCACCACCATCCGAGCTCCATGATTCCGTGATGAATTGGATAAGCGGCACGAATTCAATTTGTGCCTCGCTGCTCGGCAGAGCATGCATAAAAGGTACTCCAGCATCCAACCACCTTTGATCATGTGTGAACATCGTATAAACTTCATCAGCACTTCAATCGCACCGAAAATGGAAAAATTAAGACTGCAAATATGTGTGAAAGCCAATAATGACCTGTGTGGCAGTGAATGGCCACACAAGTGTGACTGCGAGATCTAAACGAAAACATACAGGTTGGCTTAAAAATACCTAATTACTCTTGCTCCATCGTGTCAGACCAACTGTTTGTTACAACTTGCGTCAGCTGCATCCAGGCGTGATATCAGGACAATTATCTATCAAATCTTTAATTGATACTAATTTGCTAATTATAAAATAAGATGTCTATGGCTGTAAACCACAACTACCATGTCGGTTTTATGGTATTAGTCATTTTACTGGCAAAAAAGTAATTATTATATCAGAATGAATCACTTTTAAACCGCATTCTATTTATTTGAGTAAAATCTAATATTTTAAAATCAAATTAATATCAAACATAATATTTTGTCAAGCTTCAGTACAAATCTAATTCCTGATTGTTTAATCCGTCAGAACTGTAATGACATTAATTAAGAATTTACTTGACATAAAAACCATGAAAATAATAGGCATTATCGATCAAGGGCAATTAAAAACCAGGAACTGTTGCACATCTTAATCCTAAGATACTGTCCGAAAAACATGCACGGTCAAAACAACACCCTCGACAAAATAGCCTGATTGCTTTGAACAGGAAGACATCAAGTTTAAACCTTGACACGTGGATGTGTTTTACATGAACGCTGAACCAACCTCTACTCTAGTGGGGTCAGTAGTGCACAGTAAGGTTGCTTTAATATCAAAAGGATTCTCACTTCACTATTGATTGTTAATAAGCAGAATACTGGCCCTCTGCCACTGGCAGCAATATTAAAACGGGGCCAACATACAAAGGCAGGGACTCCTGCATCCATTGCCACGTCATCAATCCACCGCTCTACAAAGAGATCAGCTGGTATAACGATGTACACAAAATTGGGAGGCCAGACGGCGCCACTGGTAACACCGTCAAAAATGCACAAACGACGGCAAAAGAACCAGAATAACTATGACGCATCTTACTGAAATGTAATCCTGTTGTGTATGCCAGTTACTCTGGAGATATTAAACTTTGAAGCGTTCTGGCAAGTTTACAGATTCTTTTTTGATTCCTCCGCTTAACATGTGTGTGTGTGTGTGTGTGTGTGTGTGTGTGTGTGTGTGTGTGTGTGTGTGTGTGTGTGTGTGTGTGTGTGTGTGTGTGTGTGTGTGTGTGTGTGTGTGTGTGTGTGTGTGTGTGTGTGTGTGTGTGTGTGTGTGTCTGTGTGTGTGTCTGTGTGTGTGTCTGTCTGTGTGTCTGTGTGTCTGTGTGTGTGTGTGTGTGTGTGTGTGTGTGTGTGTGTGTGTGTGTGTGTGTGTGTGTGTGTGTGTGTGTGTGTGTGTGTGTGTGTGTGTGTGTGTGTATACATCACATGCACTTCAGACCTGTACATACATTACAGTGAAAAAGCCTTGATTGATATAGCATTTGAATCACATTTTTTTTCTAAAACAAGACAACATTAGGACATATCAGTTCTATGCCTGTTCAGACAGACAGTTGTCTTATACAGGCAGTTCCTATCACCACATGTTTATCAACCAATTTATTTATATTTACAAACCCCAAGAAAGGCTGCCACCAAGCCCTGTGTGGGGTCAATAGTGGTGTTAACTAGAGGACCTTGGACATAAGGGTGGTCAATCTAGTTACTGACCACACCCTTCACTGACCAGTCTCATTGTCTGCACAAGGACATCTATTGTCACCTTGCCTTAGATGATTTTCACCAGAGCTGGCATTATGTAAGACTGGACACACCTACACCAGTAAACTGCTACTGACCAGCAGGACAGGCTGGCCAGGGACAATGACCACTCTGACCAATACAATGAACATCTGATGAGGATAATTATAGAGCAGAGGGGCAGGTGTGAAGTCAGAGCATTAACACCCTCTATATTTACACCTGACCAATCCATCACTCCAGTGGTCAACCAGGCAGGGGTATGGGCAAAAGGAAGGGAGCTTTGTGTTATGTTGTAACTGCAATCTGCTCACATCACATACCACCATCCGGTGATTTAGATATATTTGTACGAAAACAAGGTGTCAGAATTATGGATGGCTTTATTTTTAAAAACCTTAAACTGGTGTTTCATTTTCAATGTATTTTTATCACACTAAGTTTGCTTTATTTTTATACTCATCCATCTTTTTTGTCATTAGGCCAAGTAAATAAAATTTAATCTGTATTATAGCATTACATGTATCTACATTAGTCAATGATGGCCTGTCACAAATTAGTAAATATATATATATATATATCAAATAATTGTTTCTTAATATAGCACTTTTTAAGTGAATTATTACCAATCAAAGCACTTCACATAAAAAGACGTGTAGACTAAATACTATAATGTCCAATAAATTAAGCTAAAACATGAAATATTTATATATATATACACATATATACACACACACATGTATATGAGTATATATATATATATATATATATATATATATATGTGTGTATATATATACATACATGTGTGTGTAAATATTTTATGTTTTAGCTTATTTTATTGGATATTTCAGCATTTATATATATTTAGAAATGGGTCTGAAGACACCACTCTTGGCAACTGTTAAGTGTGATTACATAAATGTTTGAGTTGTCCGCCCCCACAAATTGTTCTTTGTGAACTGTGACAGTCGCCTGTCATCAAGCCTTAATCAACACCGCCACTGTAACCCAACTAGGACAGTCACATCGGCCTTCACAGATCATGTGTTACCTTTACCACAATAACACTGCTTTATGTTACCTGCGCTTCAATCAAACATTCCAAGTCGCATCTTCAAGATGCATGCCCGGTGTAACCCAGACATCTCGCCAGGTACAATTAAATGGCTAGCTTAATTAAACATGTAATGAGAAGATTGCTGGTGGACACAGGAGACAGGTGAGATGAAGACATCCGCATAGAACCCTGCCAGCCATGTCGCTCATCCACTTAATGGTGCCAAGTCTCCCAAGGACGCTATCATGTACAGGTGATCCTCTATCAGCACTGCTTTAATGCATTGCCTTTGTTACACACTCCGGTTCCAAGGCCCCCACACAATAACTGTTAATTAAAACATGCTGTAACCTTGTGGATATTAGTGATAATCCCCTGGCAGTACAGAGACAGCCTGAGGGGGCATCTAGGTAAATACTCTAACCAAGCTTGAAATACTTGATTACAGACCCACTCTCCTGTCCTGTTTCATCTCCCCAAGGGATACCCAGGGAGAAGGGACCTGGCCACAAGGATGAGCATTAGGCAGTCCTAACTGCCCAGGTGCACCATATGTGACAGCCCCCAAGCACAGCTGGCAGCCGTCTAATTACCCCCTACAGACCCCCAGATGCCAGGGTGAAAGGCAACAGATGATGATGACACTGCCCTGGCCACCAACTGACAAACACAGAGACAAAGGCTGCCATTGGTCAGTGTCATGGGAACAACTGTGATGCCATACAGCCATTGGTCCGTTCGAATCAAACAAATTCAAGTTTGGAGTGGACACAGGCAATTATCTGCTTAATCTATTTAACTGAAATCTGATGCAAAACAGCAGGTAAATTAAATAGAATAGGTAAATAATGTGAGGCAGTTGCCTCATAGAATATGTAAATAAGCACAGCTGTTAAGTGCAAGGCACATAAAGAGCTAAGCTAGGAACTCCCATAAACATTTATTTATACAGAAAATCACAAACAGTTAGGAATATAAATCCCTTCATTAACAACACAAGCAGCCTACTTCACAATCTAATTATTATAACAAGCAACTTATAGCTTATGAAAACAATAACAGTTGTACTCAAGAGGTTTTACTTTAATTGTCTGCCATATAATATTTTCAAAGTTAATGTCACTGTTTTATCCAGTCGCTACCACCAATGCCTAGACATACTTCACAAAGCCAGCTTTTATAAAAGTTAATACATTTTTATCTATCTTTTGTGATGTTTATCTATTGGCCAGAAACCATAGTTCACTAAATGCACTGCAAATGTTGTACCCCGTGATAATAAAACTATATGACATTGTCTACATGCATTGATCAGTGTGAATGAAATAGTCTTACGAAACAATACACATCAGTTGGCTTTATGAAGCGATTACTTTTGATCAACTAAGCACCACTAATAATTGTAAGTAAATCTAGTAGCAATGAAACAGCATATTTCCGCTGAATGCAGCATACCACGCCAACACAAAGTAACAACACTACATAGTGTCCTATTTCATTCTGTGAAATTATACAAATAACATCAACAGTTTTACTTCATAAATGTAGTACGATTCAGAATTAACATAAATGTCATTACACTATATCAGTGTTCACTGGTAATCTATCTAACATTACCACCAAAATTACATGGAAATGATTAAGTTAGAAGAATTAAATGTATAAAAGCTGTCAGGAGGTTATTAATAGTTCAGGAGAGGGTGATGTGTGTATTGGGAATAGGCTTATGTAGACAGTTGTAAGAAAGAATGTAACAGGAGAAAAAGTAATCGACACTGAGCATCAGATTATCTATGTTATTATTACTATTTTATGGATATTATTACAACTTTATAGATTACAAAAATACTTTTGTGCTTTGAAAGGTATATATATATATATATATATATATATATATATATATGAACAAGACAATCTAACCCTTGTTCTCCCAGCACCTCAACCAAGACTGTGTAAGTCCAGACTTATGTTAGCTGGCATTGAGACAAACAAGTTCACAGGAATAAGATTGTTCAGTTTCAGTCATGTATACCACACAACTGCAGTGGCTGAATGCAAGTGAGTAGGCTACATGTATGTTAGGGGACATGTGTCACTAATATGTGTTGAATAGAAAAGGCATGTTCTAAATGGCAGCCTTATGAGACAACACTAGTTGTCTATTGAGATTGGAATTCACAAATAGCAAGGTGCAGCCAGTACATACTTTGTTAGCGTTGCACTAAAAATAAACAATTAATTGATCTGAAACTAGGCTACAGGTTTTCTTCAGTCAAATCAGGAATTAGTCATTAATTTTTACAGCATTGGTTAATCACTTGTTTGCATTTGAAGGTATTTCCAAAACTAAATAAATCATCAAAATATTTTCTGTGTGGCAAAGTACGTATTATGTTTGATCCATGCCAAATATTTATTGTCAACTGCACCGCTGTGGTGACGTATACAGCTATGCACCGTTCAAAATACATTTAATTCAGCACAACAATTGCAATGCAAGAATCAGTACCTTCAGCACAACAGAAGCCTCGATTACAAAACGGTTGGTGGGAAAAGGTGCAAGAATTTGTTTCATCAGGTCAATAATCATTTTGATTAAGTTGTAAATGGTGATTAGCGGCATGATTCACATACCTGTGAGAATAAATACTAGTTTGATAAGGTATATATAAGACTTAAACGTAACCACAAAGTGGGGGTTTATACTTCATAACAAGATCGTAATTACAAGATTAGAGCTTGTGGAAGAAAGAAAAGGTAAGATGTCAAACCAGCGCTGACTGTAAGGTATCACCTTCAAAGGAAAACTATCTCATAGATCTGTGACTCACACTTTGAATGTCGTGACCCTGCGGCTGTAATGTCAGGGGTATTACAGTTGCATAGTATACTTTGAATGTTGTGACCCTGCGGCTGTAATGTCAGGGGTATTACAGTTGCATAGTATACTTTGAATGTTGTGACCCTGCGGCTGTAATGTCAGGGGTATTACAGTTGCATAGTATACTTTGAATGTTGTGACCCTGCGGCTGTAATGTCAGGGGTATTACAGTTGCATAGTATACTTTGAATGTCGTGACTATGCGGCTGTAATGTCAGGAGTATTACAGTTGCATAGTATACTGGCAAAAAAATCACACACTAGAAGCAAGCCTCAGAATCAATAGAGAGAAAACTGAGAATTACGGACAGGCACATAAGAATCAATAAGTGCAATTAGCAGTACACAATTGAACAGAACTGATGAAATCGGAATGAAGTCAAAGTCACGCAGTTGGGTTTCCCGTCCGGCCTGTTTCATCCCTTGCATGCAAAACATGCAGAAATAATCACAAGCCCAGTTCAAAGGGGCAACTGGTTTCATTTCATGCTGAATTGATTCAACAGGAAATTAAAGCTGGTTGTTAGCCAATCGCAGTGTGTCTAATTTGCTGAATGTTTTTTCCATTTTTGTCTGTTAGGAACAGCAGGCATGAGGGTATGTGCATAATATGTAGTACGTTTGACGCACTACATTTCTCGTTTGTACCAAGAACCCAGCTAACTACAAGCACCTATTATTAAACCAACCAACTATTTCTCTTACACTAATCAAAAATGTGCCCTTCTAGAAACAAATACAGGTTATATAGGAGTGACAACAAATATTTAGTAAACAAATATTTAGTAAAAAAACAGATCTGTGTTAAAACAGGATAAGGGTTTATTACATTTGAATTGTTACAAGTGTAAAACTGCTTAATTACATTACTCATGAAATATATTAAACTGTATCTGAACATTGTAACTCAACTAGATAAAATAATAATTTGTAATATGCATGAAACATACTAAATTTGATGTGCTACATTTCTTGTTTGTATCAAGACCCACCCAAGCTTAGCTAAAGCATTTATATATTAAACCAACCAACTCATTCTCTGACACTAATCGATAACACTCAATAATGGTAAAACTGTTACAAAAGTATTCATATAAAAATAAACATTCTATATTTCATCATTGTAAAAAATGACAAATTTTAATTCCTCTCGTTAAAAAAGAAATTATATATTTTTTCTATATTTAAGAATACGGGTAATATGCAAGCCAATAGCTAGTTTTCAACATATATCTATAAATAATAGAGTACATTACACTTTTTGTATTTTAATATGTCTGTGCAACAATTTTGCAGACAAATATTTTCCTTTACATGAACATCAGACAACCGTGCTGCGGTCTCGACCGCCATGCCAAGTTGCTGCCTTGTCGCTGGACGCATCAGCCCCTCAAAGATGACCCAACAATTAGATTGTCCGACTCAACCAACTGCCACTGCAGAAATTGTCCACTTAGTAGTGTGGATGGCATTGTGACTGTGATGGCACTCACAGGGACAGGGGATCAAAGGTGCGGCTACATTACCAGACAAACAAGTTAAAGAGTCTCTTGCAATCCTACACAGGCCACTGCTTCAACCATGAATAATTTAAGGCATGTAATTAAGAAATGGGATATTAAGACATGCTGTTGGCCAGGGGAAATTACTTATGTCACTAAGTAGAGGAGGTTGACAATGATTACAGTGAGACAGCTGCAGGACATAGAATCCTTTCACTCAAGTCCTCACCGCGACTAAGTTGATTATCTCCCAGTTAGCAATCAGAAAAGTAAAGTCAGTCCCTTTGGAGGACTCTTTGGCAGCTCCTGTCAAGCGCATCTTCAATATCCACTTTTGTTTGCATTAATCCCTGCCAAAATGCATCAAATTACGGCGTTTGTTCCTACTCAAGAGAATTTAATGTGTTCTTTTACAATAACTAATGCATTGAAAATCTGGTGTAGCCTTTCAAAGAAACTCAAGTGATTTTGTGTAGAAATGTATTATTTGGTTTTGGTTTTGGTGCCACTGAGCTCGCATTGTCTGAGGATATTGGCGCGTAACAAGTTATTTATATTATTATTTGTCATCTCAAGTGATGGGCCCCCTAATCCTCAGATATTCCTCGTTCTCTCGCACGATATTGAGGGTGGTAGGGGAACCACTGAGAGATTTCATCCATGTATAGTACATTGTATACACAAATACATGTACACACACTACTGTACACATGAACACACGTGGCATATCTATTTGACTAAAGTACACATTAAAAAATGATGTTTTCACCTCTTTCTGTCATTTCTACAGATCGGACATGTGTGTTTGTTAGGTGGAATACTTGGGAGGACAGAGGCACCATTATATCCCAGTTCCTGTACATCTACCTACTGCTATGTTCCTTCCAAGGATCACCACACAACAGCACTTGAGACCAGTTAGCCTGCATAAGTGCGACTCAGTTTCTTGTCAGTAACTTTTTCTAGCACTTCACCATGCCCCTGTTGCCTGTGGATCTGCAGCAGGCCTGCCTCGGTAGCGCTAAACACCGGTAATGAACAGTATTTTTCCATGTCGACGCCGTGTCCTTTCAGTGCGACTTAAATACCTTTTCATGTAGAAGAATCATGAGAGTAAATGAACTGGCCGCCCGCAGACAGATGACAACCGCAGATAGTCGGCACCATGCAGGCGGCTTTAACCCGCTGTTTTGCGTTACGCTGTCACACCTTCATTAATAGTAGAATGCCTGTTTTCAATGCCACACACTCACTTTGTGTTTCTTTTTGTCACGCGTGTCTACCACCTAACCAGACACCTGCTTTACAGAGGTTTGCGTTGACAGACATCTACACTAACACTAACGTGTCCGTGCATGCTTCGAAATCAACGAGATAACAGCACAAAGCAAAACACATATCAACCCAGGCATAATTGCCTGGCAGAACCAATATTACTTTCATGAAAAAACTTCACATGTTTTTACAGAGAGCAGTGCGCGTATTACGATAACCACTGCATTAAGCGTTATGTCCATACATTGTCAGTAGTGATCTAGGCAACCTGCGTGCCAAATTAATATCTGTGATAATGGGTTTAATGTTGTGCAATAAGGTCAATCTTGCAGTATGCAGACATTCCTCAGGTTGACAATAAAGCGTTATGTTATCCAAACTAGGCAATTTGACTGGCTTGACAAAGCTATCAGTTTGTTCTCGGCAGCCTGGTAGTAACAATAGATGTGTAGATATATCATTCAAATTGGAAACACATGAAACTAAAGCACCTAAGATAATGCTGATAACAGAGAAAGATACGTGGATGTGTGGAGAATCAGTTGAGCTTACCAATGAAAGGGTTTACTGGATGTGCATGCTGCATGTATAAATATAAGCATGTGTGCATCATTATTTCAAAATCTGAGAACAAACACCAAAATGACATTGTGTTCACGCATGGAAGTATTAAATTAATGTTACTCTGGTAGTTCTACACAAAAAATTCAGCTCACAATCAGTGTGAAACATCAAATAAAAATGTTAGCAAAAATAGAGGGTATCTGTTATATACAATAATAACAGTGCGTGAGTGTGTGCGTGCGTGCGTGTGTACGTACGTGCATGTGTGCATTTGTGCATGCAAGCATGCGTGTGCCCTATACACAAATTTATACACACACATGTGCATGCAAACACACATGCAAGCACACAACCAGTCAGTTCATGAGTATGTGTGTGTCACATGTTGACAGAAGACTAACAGTCCTCAGCCAGTGACACCTGCAAGTGTCCAGTGGCCACCTGTGTCTCATGTGATTAGCCTATCTCAGCCCGGATCACATCTGCCCATATATAAACATCAAATGTTGACAACTTAATTATTAGTAATCAGTAAAAAGGGAACAGAGATGCTATCACTACTTCTGATTAATGCCAAAATAATTTGGAGTCTACCTGAAGGAGTTACACAGTTGGGCACAATAAATGTGTTTGTCCACACACCGCGGGACAGGTGAATGACACCAGTGGTGTCACATCCCTGAGTTTATGGACATGTGAACCTACGTCATTAAAGAGCTGCATGTTTATTCTACTTAAAGGTCTTGTTGTTTTTCCTCAGTTGTCTGGTTTCAAAACCATTTTTTTATAAACCAAAAGGATCTAGTATCAATGCTAATTTTTTAGTTCTTGAAATCGTCAAACTTTTAAATTATTTTTGACTGAAGTCGATCCTGCTTCTACATAACGTTTAATAAAGTTAAAGGAACTATCCTCATAAAAAATATCATTACTATACTTAAAATATAGCTATGTAGTATGTACAAAAAACTTTAAAATATCTTTTTAGATATAATTTATCTCACACTGTAAGAAACATGCTTGAATTGCAAGTATATAATTTTAATTCCTCAAACATACATGTTTACATCACCTGTTACACATAGTAATCTAAACAAGCTAAGACTTAGATGTGAAACTAGTTTAGTCCTTCTATGTGTCCCCTAAGACTCCCCCCCCCCCCCCGATCCTAATCATATGTTTCTATTACCCCAGCTTACACAAACGTTTCTTTGACTCTGTGAAATAAGCAATTCTGATTGACTGCGTGATTGCTACCCTTGCTGGGTACACGTGTACACCCCACTACAGTGTATGTGCCCACATTGCATGCTGCATTCATTGGGCACTGAGCGGAGGAAACATGAGAGCGCTGATGTGGAAACTACACCCTGGACAGCTCAATCGCTGGTGCTACCAGGTGACAATGCCCCTATCTCTAAATGATGTCATCCTCTGCTGTTTGCCTTCCTGTCAATCCGTGACAATAGTGGCAACTTTCCCAGACTGTTGTCCACTGAAGGTACAGTAAACACAGTAGCAGTGTTGACCACTGAAGGTACAGTAAACACAGTAGCAGTGTTGTCCACTGAAGGTACAGTAAACACAGTAGCAGTGTTGTCCACTGAAGGTACAGTAAACACAGTAGCAGTGTTGACCACTGAAGGTACAGTAAACACAGTAGCAGTGTTGTCCACTGAAGGTACAGTAAACACAGTAGCAGTGTTGACCAAGGGTTATTCCAACTAGCACTGACCAATTCCTTATCACCACAGCGAATTGACAAAACCATCAGAACTTGTCAAACCCCCCTCGCTGGACATAGGAGCTTTTGACCACAGGAATTTTAACAAGGCCCAGGCGACTCAATAATTCTTAACCTTCTAATAACCAACTTTGGTTATTTGCCACGGCTATGGGGTATCATTGTCTCAAAGATACACGATAATTGCCTAGCGAAACAGAACGCTGCCATTGTTGGTCGAATCACTAACGGCACAGTTTCACGTACACCTGTCAGTGTGGACATCAGAGACAATGTAGTGACGCTCAATGAAACGTTTTACATTTGAGACCACCTGTAATCTACCTTTAAACCCGCCCTGAGTCACACAAACATAAGTCGCACTGGTCATGAATAGCCGACCGCATGAATAGCTACAAGTTCTACACACTAACAAATCTGAATTGGGCATGTGCTGGCGATCAGCGATCTACAATATCTGTAGATGATCTGACAAGGCAGAGCCGTGGTCGGCGCTCACTCGGGGTCAGGCTCGCTCGCTCAGGGTCAGGCTCGACCGACCCATCAGCGATAACCGATGACACGCTACCCCGCCCCATTGAGCGCCCCACCACAATGATCACTAGCATAGTAACAAGGATTGCAGGGTGCTTTGTGAGGGCATTTGTGGCAGCAAATTTATGGAACTGTAATTTCAGCTGCGAAATGACAGGTTAGCAGAGCTAAGGGCCTCCCACTCGCCCATACAAAGACCTGTCAACTGCAGCACCTGCCACATTAACCACACGACATGATTGTTCTCCACACTCCACAACCTCACTCCACAACCTCACTCCACAGGTATGTCTCTCTCAAGACGTATTTCACCCGCCGCTCACAAATAGGAAGTGTGACTTTAGGGCCACAAAACACTAGTGCAAACACTTATGCAAACACCTACATGGGGAGCATAGAGGAAGTAGATTAGGGAGACAAGGAGGCAGCGATTGGGAACAAACGGGAGTAGGGAAAGTGGGAGGAAAAGAAAAAAGTGGCTGATTGTGAAAGAGCAAGTGGGAGATAATGGGCCCGCTGGCGGAAGTATTTGTGAAAATCAGAGAGGAAAGTGTGGAGATAGAAACAGCAAAGTTGTGGGTGGCTGACAGTGATAAAAAGGGGAGAATCCGACACTCAGAAAGCTGGAGGCTACCCGTGAACGGCGGGTAAAGAACATGGAGAAACGACAGCGATGCCCAACTTCACATTACAACAATTCAGTGGACCGACAGTGACACTAATGCGTGCCCTGTCAAATGTCACAGCTCTGCACTCCTGGTAGGCTAGGACTCATGCCCACTGACACACTCCACTGGCAGTGCCCCACCCACCTGACATGCCAGTGGCTCTCACATCATGCACAGATACTATCACGGGCTCCACAATAAACACGTGTCAATTTAATCAATGGCAACAGGCTGACAACACCCTGAGATAGTTTGCCAGCACCAACAACAGCCCCTGTGATGGTGTCTGACTGAACCACACTGCTAGACACATGGCCATGCAGAAGCATGTAACCTGGCCACTACCTACACTCACTGCTTTTTTCCCACATATCAATTTCAGTAATCAGAATACAGAGCAGAACTACACCTCATAGACTCCACCTGAAGGCTATGAAATGTGTCGTCCGCTCACTAAAACACATCATTGCTATGAAACATTGCCACGTTTTACGACAGTGTTTGGATCATTTTCCTGCGATAAGCCATCGTTATCATAATGACAGTTTTTTGCTAAAGGGATAACCTTTAGGAATAAAACAAAAAAGCACAAACACAAACACATAATTATCAACCTGGCCACAGGTAATTTTCCTTTTTTTTTTAACCTTTGGCCAGTGGGGGGGGGGACTACATTACCAAATCTTTTCCGCCCTTTTGACAAGTCATTTCCACTAACCACAGATTGCTGCTATTCTCTCCAACTCCCAGCTGTTCACCCTGCCCTTTTCAGATCAACAATGCCAAAGGTTAAACAGTTTCAACTTGAAATGTCATTTAGGTCCCCACCCCCATGGTGGCAGGTAAACCACACAGGCAGCAACCCCTCCCTCCAAAGGCTGGGAAAACAACAACCCCTCCCTCCAAAGGCATAGAAAACAACAACCCCTCCCTCCAAAGGCAGGGAAAACAAAAACCCCTCCTTCCAAAGGCAGGGGAAACAACAACCCCTCCTTCCAAAGGCAGGGAAAACAACAACCCCTCCTGCCAAAGGCAGGGGAAACAACAACCCCTCCCTCTAAAGGCAGGGGAAACAACAACCCCTACTTCCAAAGGCAGGGGAAAACAACAACCCCTCCTTCCAAAGGCAGGGGAAACAACAACCCCACTTTCCAAAGGCAGGGGAAACACAGGGCCAGAATTCCCAGGTCTCTACAACCATTGCAAAAAAAGTCACTCTAGATAGCAGGGTGGCCTGCTGACTCACTTGTATGTGCCCTGTTTAGGTATTCGCCTATTTCACATGTCATGTGACACGGACATGTAGTAAACTAGAAGGATCACCTACATAGTAACCCTGACATGTGCTAGTGACACCAGCAGGGTGACAGGGGGGGGGGGGGGGGGCAACAACTTAGTCACACAAGAAGTTAGTCACTCACACAAGTCAGTTATAAAAAGTAAACTTGAGGAAACATCACCAGAGATAAAAATCACTACTTGCAAAATGTTGGCTACCATGAGGTGAACAAAAGCACTGAGTGTCACTTCCAACTTTTATTGTTTCAAGGTGTTGTTCTCAATCTGTTAAATTAACCGCTCCAATACCCAGGCAGACATTAAAGTGTCTCATGTCAGTTGGTCTGCTTACCGTGATGTGGACAGGTAGAACTGTATCAGTCACCCTGATTATTAGATGTCTCATAACTGATATATGTTTATGACCACAGGGCTGCATGGGAGGACAATCCTAGGGGGGTAATATCTGAACCCTAACCAACGTAGACCCACAGACTTGGCACAAACTCAATCTACCTTTCCCCAATGTGGAACAAACGTCCCCATACCCTCTCCCATAGTAGCACAAATACACCCATATCTCCACATTTGCTCAAAGTTACCTAAATCCACATAGTGGCTCAAGCTCACCTAAACCCCATAGTGGCCCAAACACACCCACCCTTACCTTCCAGCACTGGCATCCAGCTACCCCCTTCCCCTGTGCCACCCTCCAACATGACAGCAGATATACATGGAAGAAATGTGGGTGAAGTTCAACTGTAGCCTGAGGGGTACCAGGCCAATTGGGTGATGCTGGCTGCACCCACAGGAAACACACACACACACTTCTGCCATGATGCCATTACCCTGGGGGCAGGGGTAACCCTATCCGACACTTTGTTAGCTGCCCTGCCACCAGTGAGACTGCCCTGGCAGGGATGACACCTGATGTAGTGTCTGGGTGGAGGGATTACAGTCCCAGTAGGACGACTCCTAATAGTCCCACAGGTGTCACACTTGATGACTCACTCTACCATCCACCTTTCCCAAAGGAGGGAATACCTTAGCAAGAGTTAATGAGATTGTCATGCTAACCAAACAGTCATAGCTGATGAGTGGACACTATTGATTTATTGGACAGTCAAACAATATTCCATCAACATGTTGCCCCCACCCCCCTTATCAGATACCTGTCAAGTCAATATTGTTTTAACTTATAACCATATATTGACACTGCTACCATTTACAGTCGGTAGATCATTTTGTTTAGTTCATTATCATCTTTCAGAACAATACTTTCTTATATTTTATGTTCACAACATTAATTCTTATTAACCCTTGCTTACCTCCCACATGATTAACCAGAAAAAATACTGTTAATAAAATAAAATTTGTTTAGATAATATAGATAATATAATTGAAACAAAACTGTAGCTGAGTGAAAATGTCATATCTTTTAATATTTAAAAAGAGTGTGTAAGAGAAATGCAGGGTATTTCTTCCAGAATTAAGTCTTATTATGAGACAACATCAAAGAAGAATTTAATTCTTTGCATTAACTCCTTAGAGATGGTATCACCAGTTCTTACAACCCAGTGAACAAATTATTACAGATTTCTCAAACTATTTGGTACAAGAAACTATTCATTATTCACTACTTCCTGAGAGGGAGAAGTGAGGTACGTTTACTCAGCCACGGCCTCATGAGTGCTGGTGAAAGGGTACAGGCCATAATAAGCATGTGAACGCCCCCTACAGACTAGACCCTCCCCGTCTGGCGGTGTTTATCAGCTGACCCTGTCAGGGCATGTCACCCTGTCACAAGTGGCACTGATGTATTACCTCATTTCAACACTGCCAACCAGTGAGGGGGGCAAGCTATTTTAACAGACACCAATTCCCATATCAGTGTTGATGCAGCACATCCGCCTGGCTGCGTGTGCGCCTGGCTGCGTGTGTGAGTGTGTGTGTGTGTGTGTGTGTGTGTGTGTGTGTGTGTGTGTGTGTGTGTGTGTGTGTGTGTGTGTGTGTGTGTGTGTGTGTGTGTGTGTATGGTTCCACCATAAGACTTCTATCACCTCCAACTAAAATGAGCCTGCAATAGTGTATTCTCCAGATACTTATCAAGTTTATCAATAAAACTTTTATGCAACCACAGAGCTCGAACATTTTTACTTGACTTTTTGTGACAAAACTGTGGAGGACAACATTGCACTTGTTCTCGTGTAAATAAATTATATTCCAAGAATAAGTTAAACAAAATGCACTGTGAAGATACCTATAAAGACACACAACAAAATTTGTTTTGGTCTCCTGCAAAACCAACTTTTTTAGTTATGACGTTTTGTCAGCACATTCATTATTCTATTTTGTGTGTAGACATACTAGAATTTATTAACTGAATTAATTAAGGTTAATATGCATACTTTGCACTTGGTTTTTTGTCACCGACACAGAATGGATACAGAACACGCCAAACATAAAACACGGTTCAAAGAAGACAACTGGTTGTTTTGAAGGCAATGAAGATACGCTGCTGCAGGCGAATCACTGCAGTCAACAAAAATGTCTGGGGCGATAAGGTTGGTGAGAACGGCATTACAACGACCACACATAAAATGTATTCTAGCAACAATGGCTGCAAAGACATCAACACCATGCTGGCTTCAGTTTCACTAGCACTCCACTCCCATAGCTTCATGATTTACACCTGCCAGAAAACGACACCAATTTGAAATGGCTTGTTGGCTGTTGGCAAGTCCGTGCCACACGCAGACAGAAGTAACAGTCCAATGCATCCCTGCATTCCTCAACGTCACTGACACTTCTAGACTCGAGCAACGTGTGAATGCAACACTAAAACCATCGTGTCCAGTTTGCTACATGCACATCACCACAGATTACAGTGCACATTTACACATCACACTCAAAGTTAAAAAGATACTATAAAAAGCTTTCATACCATTCATAATGGCATGAAAGCTTTTTATAGTATAGTAATATATAGAGAAATTACTTTACATGTGGCTAAACTAAAAAAATTATGTTAGAGTAGATAGAGTAGATAGATGTGTTTTTATCAATAAATTAATAAATTATAATGTGATGTTAACCTCATCAAATAACTGGCAGGTTAGAACCTCTTGGCAATAGATGCTACAATTGGCATAGTTCAACTCATCTCTTTGAAAATGTTAGCATTCTCCTGACGTAGCATTATGAGGTAGGTATCTTTCTTCTGTCTGAGAACCATGGAGGACATAATCAAACTATTATCTGGTCAATGGGAATATTAGCAAATACTTCAAAATGTATATCGTCCTATTCAGAAATGTAGACCAATTGATCAAAAAGCAAACCAAAGTGGTTTGAGTTGCCAACATTTATAAGATTTCATTACAAGATCATACATGAATCATGGCATTTATTTGAAGACAAATTTTTACACAGACAGAAAGTCTACTAGTCTCGGCAGACCAGTCTTATCCAGGCACTCGAAATACAAAAAAAGACAGTTCAAATTCCAGCCGCATCTACCGCGTTCCTACGACACCACAACTCTAAACAAAACACACAGGCCACTTCTGATCAAACCTTTTGCCAATGTGTATACAACAGCATTCTGAACATACAACAAATGCCAAAATAATGTTCGCAGAGCGACCTCAGAATAAGAATAAGTAGCAATAGATGGTTTGGCTGGCTGCAGGTGCATCTGGAAGCTGACATGGGCAATGACACTGACCATTCATCAGAGCTGAAGCATTTGGCCAGCTGGAAGCCAGTACACCTGGGTGTTGACTGAGGGACATGGCTGGCATTGCACTACCAATTAACACCATCTTAGTGGCTGGAAGTGCAGTAATGACAATATAATGCCACCATACTGACACCGACAGCTCTCACCTGGTCTTATACCACCTACAGCGCTTCCAGAACTGGCAAGTTTTGCAACAAAATACATTTAAATTTAGACACCCCACAAAACACATTCCAATCTGTGGCTTGCAGCGAGGGTTAGCAAGTACAAAGTTAGAAAGCCTGCGAATCAGATGGCCTTGCAGAGACACGCGCAGTGATCTCTTCCATATTTTATCCCACATCAATGCAAAGTCCAAGTTTCAAGAAGATCCATCAGGCCAAGATTATTTCACCGACTGCTTTACATCTAATGAGGGGAGTACATTTAACCATTTCAGTGCTGAGTTTCTGGACAGCCAGTTAACACTGAATACTGAGTTTCTTGTAAGAATTCAGTCAAATTGAATGAAAGACTTCTTCATTTTGAGTATACAAAGATGCATTTTTTTAATAGGAACACCCGATATATTATGAAACTTGAGCCATCAATGAATATTGTGAGAATGAAACCTATGAGATTGGTTGCCGTGGGAACAAGTAAATCCAAGATGGCCAACCACGCTTAGTTGTTTTGTTATTTTTACCCTAGAAAGATGCATTTTTTGAATAGGAACACGATACATTATGAAACCTGAGCCACCAAGGAATACTTGCTTCCACCATATCTGGGTTTTACAAAAATGCTAAATCGTATTGAAGAATTTGTGAGAATAGAGACAGTGCCAACAAAACAGTAATATAGCAAACTTTCACAAATTATCAGGAGTGCACTAATTACACTAATGATGCCGCTGTGTGAGTGTACTGTCATAATTAGTGCCTCACAAACTTGCTGCATACACACAACGTAAACATAATAAACCCAAACTGGAATGATATCATGTATTTATCCCTATCACCATCCACCTTGATTCGACCTCGTTGTTTATGAAGACAATTAATTCCAATGTGCAATAAAACAATTACATGCGAAACAGCCATCACACGCATCACAGGCCCGTGCTGGCGTGTTCATCCGTCAAGTCAAAAATCCTAAATATTTTGATTTTTTGCATAGAAACATCCTACGATATTTATATCAATTGAAAGCTCAATATTTTGCGGTTCCAGTCATAGTCAAGATTTAACAAGATTTAACAAGATTGCCACCCAGAGAATTAACTCTAGGTAGCAGGTGGACAAGGAAGCCCTTGGCTTTTCGAGAGTCCGACCTTTTTATCTATGTGTATCCCGCCCGTCTGAGGTATGTGTCGATTTTATTTTTAAACATATTCACGCTACTAGCACCCACACAATCAGCAGGTAATCTGTTCCATTCACTTACAGTCCTTTGTGAAAATGAAAACTTTCTTATATCCAATCTACTCTGCTCCTTTGCTAATGCAAGATCATGTCCTCTAGTCCTTCTATCTTTCTTAACTGAGAAAAACATATTTCTATCAATATTTTCATAACCCTTCAATATTTTAAACACTTCTATCTGATCTCCTCTCAATCTCCTGGTCTCTAGTGTTGTTAAACCGCATTTTTTTAGGCGTATTTCATAACTAAGATCCCTCAGATTTTGTATCATTTTAGTTGCTCTCCTCTGCACTCTTTCTAGCATATCTATGTCCTTCCTGCGATATGGCCTCCACGCTTGAATACAATATTCTAAATGAGGCCTAACTATTGTTTTGTACAGCGGTATTATTAGCTCTTTTTCCTTATACGTTATGTTTCGCCTAATTAATCCAAGGATTTGATTTCCTTTTGAAGCTGCAATTCCGCACTGCTCTGAAATCTTCATATCAGCACTAACGGTTAACCCTAAGTCCTTTTTTAGTCGTATGATGGCGCTACTGTTAATGTTAATTTGAACTAGTAAGGGGATAAGCCGCGGCAACGCTATTCCCACTGGAGAGGGCTATTGCATTCAAGCGTAGCAGCAGCGGGCTCTCGCACTGAAATGGTTAATACATAACTGGATAACCGTTATTCTTCTAGCATTGCACTCTGATAACATAATTTACAAACCAATTATTTAATTTTAAATAAACTGCCCAACAAACACATTTTATGTTTCTCTATTGCCTTATTTCCACAAACTGCAACTTTACTTCTTACTTGAAATTTGTCAACTGAAATTTGTTCAGTGATCACATTTCCTGTTACCATTTTTTGCAAGTAGGTCTTTGTAACTGGCTCAAAGCTTACACGTTGGTAAACGACTGTGTTGCCAACAGGCAAGATTTGTTTACAGAGTTGCCTAACATCTAACATTCACTTAGAAGTTGACAGCACAAATAATATTTAAACAGGTGTCGTGAAGAGTTAAGTTGGTTTGTGAATATTTAAGTTTTTTCACTGCCAATTAAGCAATGTGTACCTTGAAACCGTAAAAACTCAGTTCAATAACTGACAATTGTACTACTACAAATCAGACCTGCCTACCCCAAAAATTTCCAGTCAGTAATCCATCTTCCCATTTACACTGACTTTCAAGAATATAGGCCTGCTGTCAGTAATAAAACATAATTGTCTCTATTAAACTATAAGGTGCTTTGAAGCGTTCATTTAATAAGGTAAGGTAGATGTCCATAACCAGCCATTGGTGGAAATCAAAGGTGAACAAACGTAACTGTAATGCAAATGCGCCTATACACACTGTAATTCTGATTTCATGTAAATTTCAAAAACAGCATGCTGACTACAAAAACATGACAAATTATAACAATGCGTCACTGTCTATTTGTGGAGTCATTAGGATTAATCTTAGTAGCCGGTATACATGGGGCCAGGCTATAGACTACACAGTATAGTAGCTTGACTAGATAAAAGTCTGAATTGGGGATGTAAAAGAACCACTGAGGACGTCAAGCACCCTGGCAGTGACCACCCTCAGTGCCAGCATAGAAAGGTCGGCTTGGCGATAATGTTCTGAAAAAGGCTGGCTAGTTGAATGAGACCTCATAAGATCATAACATTGTAACCACAATATATACAGACTAGTCAGTTAATAGAACATTGCCGAGTGCTGGAAACAACTAGAACTAGAAAGTCAAAGACAAACACAAAGTCGTGCCGGGGGACGGCAAAACCATTACGTTACGCTTGTCGTCAACCGACATCGTTGAGTCTACTCAACACTAGTATACACCTATCCATGTAAATGATAGACTAGACTCAACAAATACACTAACGTAGTCTTAGTACAGTCAGTTGGCCTGACACTACAACGTAATCAGTACCTGCAATTATCCCGGCCACCATGGCATGTCATGTGAAATAGGAAAATTAATTTAGCGTATACGGTAGTATGTAAAGCCGACGGTGACCCCCTTCCTTAAACTTGACAATACGGGCCATGTTTGCGTGCATGCTGTTAGAAACGTTTGCAGCATACATTTTTTCTTGGCTGGTAGTGGTGCCATTTCGATCCCTGTCATCATCTCGTGCCGCGTGAGTCGTGAATTCTTCTTGTTTGAGCGCCATGAGTGTGGATATGCGAATTTATTGTAACCATGTTTCCTATTGGTCAGATTACGACCAGAAGCAGCGAATGAAAAACGATGTCATAGCAAACAGCATATATATGTTGCCACCTGTTGAATAAAGTGAAGCTAAATTTGAGGAGCACGGAAATTATTGACGACGAAAGAATCCGTAATATTTTCATCCCTCTCCGTAATACCGTAATTTGAGGTGTATTTCCGGAATAATTCCGGACAATCCGGAATGGTAGGCAGGTCTGAGAAATGTATGTTTGTGGTTACAAATGTTAAGTAGCTGACATTCAATGACTAAATTATAATATTTACAACACAATTATGATAAAAACATTTACAGGTTCTGAATTTTTTTCTCATTTTATAATGTTTGTTGTTTGTCTCCTCTTTTGCTCTGTAGTCCGGATGTGGGGCTGGCCTTGAAATGGGTCGTCTATTTTGAGTTTTTCTTCATTCGCAAAATAATTAATACCATCTAGTATTCACTATGACATGCTAGATCATTTGTCCACATTTATTAGTTAATTTTTATGAAATCATAACAAACTATTAAATTATTTTCATGAAGCAAATGTCCACATTTGTATTTCCTTGATACGCATGTGTCTTATAACTGTCTAAGTTTTCAAAAATATGCACATTTTTATTAAGCCAAAAGCAACTGATTTAATTACTTTAGTTTTGATATGAACACCCATAAACCTGGTTTGAGTGAACAAAATCAATCTAATAACCTAATATCCAAATAGTGAAATTTAAATGTCCCCCCACCCACTGTCACACATCTTAATTATGTGAAGTGCCCCCCCCCCACACAAATCTTGCCGACATCCATCCCCCGGTTGTGCATTGCACCCACATTAATCACTACATTTCTGAGACTGGGAAACCCCAATAAGCGAATGTCTGCGAACAATGGGGCTTCAATGAGCAGGTGTCAAAGGAGGACGTTGTCAACGTGTCAGCTAGAGAGGATGTCAACTTGAAAGCAGCCAGACATTGGCATGTGCTATGTGGGTTGCCCCAGTCAAGACAACCCGTCTCCACAGCTGCCAACTCTGTATTTACAAGGCTGTAGATTTGGTAAAGCTCACAAAATCCCCCCAGGCTGCTGCCTAAATATTAGCCGCTGCAGCCGGTAACTGTTTATATGCACTTTTCATGGGCACATCATAGCCCACACATTCCCATAATCTTCCCAGGCGGTGGTGGGAGAGGGCATAGATGAGAATAAGGAGTGACTTTCCCTGGGGGAGTGAGACTGCATGGTGTGATTCTACACTCAATGTCATACTTTTTGTAAGATTTCACGGGGTCTTCGATGTGACTCCCCTGAGGGTTAATTACAAAAGGCAGATGGTTCGATTGTGAAAAAAAAACGTAATTTCATTCAACATTTACCATTTACTTGTTAATGTTTGTGCACCCTGCCCTTCATTCCTGACTGAAATGGGTTACCCTGAGAAGTGAGAACGAAACTGAGGGTTAGGATGTATGCACTGGATCCCCGAGAGAAAGGGGCTACTTCGCCCTGGGGAATGTAAGAATGATGACGTATCACAATGTTCTTAGGCAAGGTTTTATTATTAAAAAAAAAAATTTTTTTTTCCATTAACAAAAAATAAGTATCCGCGGCTACATTTTTTAGGCCTTTTCCTAAAGCCATTGTTTAAAAATGTAAAATTTAAGAAAATCCATAATTAATAATATTGATATTGATACAAATCTCAACATTTCAACAGACAGGAATGCATCTATATGATTTAAAATAGTTATACTGACAGAAAATGTTTCAAGGGTATGAGGACTATGTGCTAGGGTAATTACCCATGGCCTTACCAAAAATACTGCCTCAAGAAAGAAGCTGTACTGGCCACGACTATGTCTCTACAGTTCTTTTGGTGAAACAAGACGCCTGCCATTAGGAAGTGACAACAGAGCTTCCCAGGCTAACAGTGCCAGCACACAATGGCTGCTTCCTCACTGCTCACTGCAGTAATGGGGTGGAGACAGAGAGAGAGACAGGACACTCCCAGGTGGGAAGTGAAACAGGACATGTCCACTCGAGACTGACTCCTCTCAAGGCTGTCAACCGGTCTCACAGGAAGCTGCCTGCTTACACTGTGGACACAGGACACAAGTGACCACCTACTGTGCTACTGGTCAGAGTGATGACACCAATACATTAGTCGGGCCCCCCCCCCAACATTGAACTGTCTCTCTCAGAAATGGTGTCTGGCCCCAGGACATGTTCCACCACACAATAGATTCCCCGGGCTCTGTTTGGGTTAGAAACAACTCATTAGAAACAGTGTTTGGCTTCGGGATATCCTTCCACTACACAGACGATCTGCATGGCTCAGGTAGAAATGTTTGCCTTCCAGACATCCTTCCATCTGGGAAACAGTGTGTTGGCAACTATAGCCGATACCGGTTATCAGCCACTTATCCCCAGGAATATTACCCTGAGAAGATGGACAAATAAGACTTTCTAACCTCTGTAAGTCAACAAATGCAGCCAATGATAAGGGTTCGTTTACATTCATACACACCTAGTTGCTTGAAGCAGGGGTCAGAGCAGACATGATCACAGATGAGATAACAGCATGACCATTACATGCACTGTGTTGCTAGAAGTGATAATCAGTGAAGCGAGGAAGAAATTAGATCTGAACATGCCAAGGATTGCAATGAAAGGGCACAATGTGTAGGTGACACCAGTGCTGTGTCACTACTCTGTGTGCACTGACTAGATAACAGCGGCTGTGACAGACTGAGACAGAACAGCCGGCCAGCGAGAAGGAAGTCCTAGCACACCCGTATTGTTTGCATCTGTAATATTCACACTGGTGCACGGCAGTGTGTGTTGAAAGAAATGTTTGACTAGTCGAGAAGAGACACAGACATCCATTGCAATTCCTAACATGGAAATCTGAATATCTCGGAGATAACACAGATGTCAACGTCACACTTACAGTTCTACTTTTAGCGTCGTTTGCAATTCTGCGTGTGCAATGGCGCAGTTAGAACTGGGCAGCACTCGTATGTTTTAGCTCACTTGAAAACAGTTTGCATCTCAAGTTTGCTACAGAGCTACCATTGATGGTGAGGTAAAGGAACACCACGTAGGAAAGTTTGATCCCAGCCAGTGTTGATCCCCTCTGTCTCATCACCACTAGATTTCACCAAAGCACAGGTTTTTAATTTCTCAGGGTGGCCGCAGCAGCAACGGTGTATATTAAACATGTCATTTTTATCGGTCCCATCCAGCTGTGCGACAGCTGACGCGAATCAACGCAAGAAAAACTTATGCGAGGCCTCAGCATAAACCGAGAGAAACCTAAGCCGCCAACGATCACAAAACTGTCAATTTCACTCCAAGGGAAATGTGTAAATTTTGGTGAGTATGAGGGGAACGGAATCCGTTTCCACGTAGCGGCCAACACAGAGGTCAGGGGTCGATCAACACAGCCAATGTGGCATGTGTCAATCACTGGCAGTCGGACCAATGGGAACTTCAGCCTAATTGCAGGGTAGCATGGATCAGGCATGTATTCCCCTGTTGTGCTATCTTGTAGACTGCACTTTGAACTGTCTACCCTGTGTTTCTGAAGGCAGGTCAGATTAGCCAGGAAGGTCAGATTATGAGGCGAGGTCAGATTACACATTCCGACTTTAATGAGGTTCCAGAAAACAATACAAGAACGAAAGAAAAAGCAGGTTGACAAGAACACATGTGACAAGATTGGCTGCAACCTTCCCACACCCAAATAGCCATCCATGGACTGCACTGGCTAGGGGTTTCCCTCACATTCAAGTTTTCCCTCGTTACGTGACTCATCAGTGAAGGGGACTCCCGTCTCACATAATTTGTACTTTTCTGAAGCATACACCTCTTCAAATAAAAAAACAGTTGGTTTATACTTCTCTTGAACAATACACATTATACCGATTGTAATATATTATATTATAATTATTATAAATTTTTTATTTAGAAAAATCCTTCCTGCTATACAATGGTTAATGCTACCTATATATTCATAATAGGCATTTTATTACAGTATCAATATTTCCACAACGCATATAGGCTGCACGCAGGGAATATAAATCTACCCAAATATGTTAACGTCTAAAATATTCACAAGTAATGCCCCACCCACACAACCGGAAGTTGATGCAATAGATGAGATGGCATGCATCAATGTCTACCCAGTCCACCTAACCACAAAGCCACTATACCCCCTACTACTAGAGCCACTACACTCCCTATTACTAAAGCCACTACACCCCTTATTACTAGAGCCACTACACCCCGCTACTACTAGAGCTACTATGGCTGAAACCTTGATGCTTCATTTTTCATGTGACTAAAGAAAAATATCTGACAATCAAGGATGACAAATATTTATCAGTCGTTGGTTCCACTAATGCTATTTTACTATAGAGATAATAAATCCCCCACTGATTCTGATTAATGTGTACGCACAACAATTAACAAGGGAAAACACCAGGAATTGCCAGGAGACAGCTAGGTGGATGCTGTTGTCAATATACTCTTACAACCAGAAACAAGAAACATTCCGTGCATGCAGTGCAGAAAGACTGATGCACCATTCCCAGGGATCTCAGCCCTTTCAATCAACACCTGAAAGCCAGGAAACACTGTCAACATGAGCAGCACAGCATGCAGACAGAGAATGGTGGGTGACAGCAAGGACAACCAGGTTTGTTGACCTGCTTAGCACCTGAATATCACCCTATGTCACCACACCCCCAGTGGGCCAGTAGCTGGCATGGCACCCCACCAGTTATTGAGGACAACAGCATGCACACACTGTCACACACACACGCACGCACGCACGCACGCACGCACGCACGCACGCACACACAGTGGCTGAATGAAAGTGACATTCGTTTTTCTGCCCTACTGATATTTACGATGCTGCTCCAGGCATTAATTAAAGCACTAATGAGATTGGGCTGTTGGGCCGAGATGTATAGTCGTTGAATTAATAACTTGCCGAATATTTAAAGCTACACAATCGCACCTACTTAAACGACAACCTCGCTACAAGATAGTAATTTATTCATAGTCTTTCTTTACAAACGTGCACTGGCAATTCCCGATTTTCATTGTATAAACAAATTCTTACAGATCCAGAAAGACTGAAACAGCCCGCCAGAATGCCACCCATAAAATCAGGCAGCAATATTAGAAACAAAGAATTTATTACGTCGCTGACAAAAGCAACCTGAGAGAAACACAAGTGTAACTTGGTGTTAATTTGGCGAGATAAAATGTGAAATGCGAGAGATGCATTATCGCATAATCCAGATTTTGCTCACCTCATAAACTGGCTGCTGGCGCCAAATGTCTATGGAAGCCATCAGACATCAACATAATGGCAGACACTTAAACATTCCTTACTTTGCAAGTTATTTTTCATTTCATATCTAAATATATCATATATATATATATATATATATATATGATATATATATATATATATACATACAAACATACATACATACGTACAATTTACACAGCGGAATTAGACAAACAATATTATTTTTAAGAAATCTGTTCCATCAAATATCAATTGCAAATTAAACCTACTGAACATGAATAATTTCACCCGTACTACATATTTCAATGGAACCAGAAATACGACTACATCTATAACCAATGCACTACTGCCAAGTAGTACTATTGTATGACTGTATCGTGGGCCAGCATATACATATATCTGACTCGTGCATCACTGAAAATCAATCAGACCCAGGCAAAAAGACTCGGCTCAGAATCAAGATGATTCATTAGCACAAGGCAATAATAATGAATCGGCCCATGGTTGTGCATTACGAATGAAATCATGACGTCGCAAATGCGAACACAAAAGCACGAATGTAGCATGCATGTTTAGCCGCATCCATGATGGCTCTAAGCACTGGCTGCATACGACCGGGACGAAGGTCCGAAACATCAACACCATGGCAGCAGCAAAAAACAAAAACAACACGCCAACTGCATGCATTGTGGGAATGTGCGAGTGCGTTGGCGCGTGACGGCCACATTTCTATGCACTCCCATTCAGTGCGATGCATGATTATCAATTATTCATACGTTTCCTTTACTTGCGTGAACGACACAGCCAAAAAAAGTCGCCAGACTATGCCGACTTCTTGATTTACTCAACTCTCTTGCATCTATAGAGGATATGAAGCCTCAATGTTAAGGGCAAACCATAAGGGATTGTTCCGAGGTCATTATACTGCCTCGCACGGAACAATTCTCATCTGGATCAAGTGAGCAAGACTTCCACCAGATGGCTCACGGTAGTGGCGATCGGTGCGAGAACAGGAAACGAGAATCCATCATTCGGCCTATTCAGGTACATGCCGGAATAAGACTTATATTATTTATGTTTAGGACAGCAAGGGCGACGCCCGTAAGTCTTACATCGAAGTTGAGATCCGTGGCAACGCCTACGGGCCCAACTTGCATGTAGGTTCAAACGGGACAACAATGACAGCTATCTATAGACAAGGCGCAAGTGTCAGTGGCTTCAAGTCATCGCTACCATGCCGTCATTCAATGCCGCGCTGTGTATCAAGATGTATAATCATCCCGATAACATCAGCTAAGACCTGTGCGCCCAAAAAAATGAAGTGGCAGGGAAAGGAATGCGCGATGCGGGGAAGCCGGGCAAACAGCACATTTCCTCGACGGCGATAAATGTCAGCACTGCCGGCGCTGCATGCACCGGTGCCATTTACAAGCTGTACAAGTGGCCATTCTTTAGGAGATCGTAAACAGCCATCTTTATGGACTCACAAAACGCAATTACAAACGCTTCTGCAACTTAACCATAACACTGTCAGCTATGACCAAGTAGATTTCCTATTTGTCATTAGTCGTTACAAAAACAATAATTCGGCAACCGATACAAGGCAGCTAGCAAGCAGGACGACAGTTGTTTTTGTGTGTTTATTCCCTTCGCATTTGTGTTGTTTAGTTAAATCAACCACATTTACTCGTTTCCGTTTGAACTCAACTAGTACCAACCATTTTCATCTAATGTATCAAATGTTAGAAATCGTACGCAATAAGACTTATGACACTTGGCTGCATAACATGCATAATCTGTTCAATAAATTTGGTTGATATCCGAGCTCTACGTGAAGCTAGATAGGATGTCGATAGGCATTTATACCTTCCACTGCACTGAAACTTCTGACGGTGTCACTAAAAAACTGACATGGGTAATGCCGCATCCGATTGCTATTTATCACCTGACAAGAATACCAGCCGTGTGGGCGGTTATTGACTGCATTGGCATGGCTTATGACTTGGCCACAGTGAAATCTGGAGCATGTCAGCTAGGTTGTCTACTGACACAGGGCAGGGGACTGAATGTCACCAAACACAGGTCAAAACATCAGTGTTACCAGGCACAAGAAAGTGGGATATGTGTCACCAGGCATAAGGAAGGGGAACGTCATCAAACACAGGGCAGGACAACACCAACATGATTTGTATCATCAGATAAAAGACAGGGTCATGTCTGACATGGAGCTGGAAGGACACAACAAAGCTAGGTGTGCTCCTAGAATAAAACATTAACCCTTTCATACTTTCGTACATATATTTATATACGTATAAAAAGTGAATTTCATATGTATACAACCATGGTAAAACGGGGCTTTTACTGATACATAACGCATGATACAAATATGTATATCCGGCAGGATAAATGCAAAATTTTGACTGCAAATCATCACCAGTTGTCAGGGTTTCCTGAGCAGAGACAGCTTTGCCAATTTGGAAACACATGTTTTATTGCATCATTTGAGACAAAAATCACAATGAATTCAATGGATTAAGCTCGTGAGCAAAAACTAATGTGACTAAAGCTGAGGATGTCTCAACGGTAAGTGAATTCATCTCAGGAATAAAGGCTCTGAAGATTAATTGCGACACCACCAACTTTTGTGTCTGACTGGCATCAACAATCTATGATTATGTACTTCAACTTGGTTTTGAATTGAGTGGATTGCCAGTGTACTGGATACATGGATTTTGTATTATTGATGCTGTCATTGTGTGTGTGTGTGTGTGTGTGTGTGTGTGTGTGTGTGTGTGTGTGTGTGTGTGTGTGTGTGTGTGTGTGTGTGTGTGTGTGTGTGTGTGTGTGTGTGTGTGTGTGTGTGTGTGTGTGTGTGTGTGTGTGTGTGTGTGTGTGTGTGTGTGTGTGTGTGTGTACACACTGCCAGATAATGCAATGACATGGCAGGTGGGCAAATTGCTCTCACCATTTTTTTTAGTGACATGGTTGGCTTTTGTTGATTTTCATGAGAACTGACAACCTGGAAACTGATGCAGACTAGTCAGTGACTCACAGTGATGCTCTAACATGTGTAAACATTACTACTATTCTAATAATAGGCCATATATTTCAGTAAAACGTTTGTATTTTGAACATTCATTTTGTCAATTTTTATATATTTAATTGTTGCTCTCCACGGCAACTGCCATGTGTCACCATTAACGACGTGGTTAGTTGGAGAGCGCATATGTTCAGCTTTCAGAAAATATCTACATTTATGGGTGTGCCTCTTACTAAATTAGGCTGTTATCATGCAATATTCTTTTTGTTATTCTCTTTGTTACAGAATATTGAATCCAAATAAAAAATAGTTACCTGGAAAAAATGTGTTTACGAAAACTTGAGTGCTGAAAGAAATAAAGTACATGCAAGAAAGGTCAAGAAACTAAATCACTACTCCACGCGATAATTGCCGTTCCAGAATAGTACGGCACCATTGACAACTCTGATAACAGCTCCATTTTAAACCCTTCTCCATTAAGCTGTACACTTGGTGATGAGACCCACAACAAGCCAGTGTACAGTACAAACACATGGCTAACTACTTCAATCTGCTCGCCGGAAATAGAGAAATTACGGAATCGCAGAGCATTTGACTCTTGGTCAGAGCGCCATCCATCTGCCCGGAAAAGCATTTGCCTGGCCCCACGCAACCCGCATCAACAATCTCTGATCTATTCACCACTAACGCGCAAAAAATGGATGAGTACGGCAGCAGGAGCACGCAGTTTAATTATTATCATCCGCATGCTGATTGTCACCGGTTACAGTGATCCAAAACACACACAGGTAATCTTTGTGTCGATGTAGCAAACACACTGTATCGACTGGGTGGGGGGCTGGGGGGCTGGGGAGGGCCACTACACGTCAACGCCAGACCAGTCCTTGTCAAGGCAGCTGTGACAACGGTGTCCAACTTACCATGAATGCATCGTTCTGCGTCTATTCCAACTTGTGTTTTGTGACAGGGTTGTGTTTTTGCATGTAATTTGCTCAAGAAATTGGTTACTGTGCCTTCTATTCCAGAGTAGTTAATTGCAATCTTTGACACACCTGCTGCACCTGAATCCAGCAGTGCTCAAACGTCATCGACCAGCCTTTTTGGCAAACAACAAACATATATGTTTTGAAACCACATTTAATATAATGCTTCATGAACTTAGATGTTAAATTTAATTTGGACAAATAAAATGTTTTTATTTATTAACCAAACAAAATGCTCCAGGCACAATAACAAGACAATGACAGTTTAAAATGGGATAATTACATGTGCAAGACGACAGCTATGTGGTGATGACTGGCAGATACCACACAAGGCGAGACACAATACAATTATAATGATACCATGTAGGGCGCAGTGAATGTGGACCAGTCACCAGTAGACAACGGCCATGGTGGGCTGGCGTGATTAATGAGGACACTACAAAACATGTCCTCACAGGTGCACGAGGCCACCTGCAACCCCAGGGAATCTGTTATGTCACAACACAACACCTTACTCAATCCACATCAAACACGCCATAACCAACAATTCAGCTACTTTCAAACAGGTCCCATGTCCATGGGTGATGACCCGACTAAACAGTCTCATTTTACTGTACTTTACACTGCTGATGAAGTAACGTGCACAAAACAAGAAGGCCAGAGTGCTGTTTCACAAATATTACCCGTAAGCACTCGATCTGTTCTTATGTATTATCAACAGAAAATGTCTTGTTTTCCATATATACACTACATGGATGTACCATTATCTTCAATATTGCCTTATTTCATGAACTAAACATATTCACAAAGTAAAGACAGTGTCGTAAGAATATTTGTGCAACAGGACGCTGTTGCTATTTTAATGTAGCGTCTTCGCCGGGTGGATTTTTTGCAATAATCACTCAAGAATGCCCTCAGTCACTCCACTCAGTGATATATTTACCAAACCACTCACCTATATGTGATCCCAGCTACTTCATCAATGTAAAGCGTGCTAACTACTGTTATACAACATGCACTGCGGCTCAACCAAACAAGTAAAATAGCTGAGAGAAGTCAAACAGGCTGCCAAACAACACATACAAACAACGGTCATTCAACGACATTGCTTTACATGTATTGATAAACAAATTCTACACAAATATTTTTAAAAGAAAACAAGTCTGCTGTGTCCTCGAGTCTTTCTGAAGATTTCAAAGGTCACACACGTGCAGTACTGATCTAGTTACACACGTCCTTCAGTGGTGCATTTGTAGCTAACAGTCTGGTCGTTCTCAAAACTCACGATGATTTTTGTTTCCTATATTAATAGTCTCCTGGTTTGCATCGAGCAACTAGTAAACACAAATGTCATGAGTCACCATGATGTGACTGCACATAATGTCACTTCAAATTAAATTTAGCAAAAACACATGCCTGAAAAGGCTAATGATGATGAAATGAAATAACGACTCATAGGGATGTGACTGTGCAAGTTCCCAATTAAATTTAACAAAAACATTCAGTAATCGTTCAATGGATATAAATTTATGACTCCTATAAATTGGGTCATACAAACTGTCGCTTTGATTTGAATTTAGCAAAAAAACCTAATGGTGAATTACATGTTTTATAGAAAATAATGTATTTAATCATGTAACTACAATACTAATTTTAACATAACAAAATGTATTTTTGTGTTGCCTTGCTAAATCTACAATGAATACTGGCAATATCTGCCTTAGCATTGGATGGGCACAATTAGATTTTAGCTGAAAATTATGCACTGCTTGTGTGTGGCACACCTTGAGACAAGATCGTAGCGGATCAATATATGGCCACAAAGTTGTAAAAAACGCCTAATATTATTAAGAGTATTCAGTAATCTGCAGGTTGCAATAATCATGTGACATCACCATTGCAGCAGAACAGACTTAGCTACTGCAATGGTCTAACCGAAATCCTCTCTGATCTACGATGAATGCACTACGATGTGTTGTACAATCTTTTCAACTTGACAATCTACTACCGGTACTGTTGGTTTATCACAGCTAACATTGAAGAAGGTGCTCAAATAAACCAAAGGTTCAGTCTGATGTCTTCCATTCACACTCAGTCCAACATTTAGGTGACAATTTTATAATTTAAAAATAAACCGAGTCAATGGTAAATATTAAATAAATTAAAACTAGATCAAAAATCTGATGACCATTCTCAAGAAGGCATTACTTTGTCAATTAACTTGGCAGGTTTGTGCTAGATTATTTACATCAACTCATCAAACTAGTCGGTATCAAATAATATTAATTGATTACCTTCCAAAGTATGTGCCTCATAAACTAATGGCATAATAAAAACCTGTAAATCACAAAACGAATAAAACGATATGCAAGACAGAGAAAGAAATAGCTCGTTTATAATCGTGTCACCTCAGCAGAAATGGTGATTCTTACAACCAGCTGCCCTGATTAGGACAACAGACGAGTGATTGTTTGAGCTACCTTACATGGTGTCATAGATAGGGTGTGAGCCCCTAGCACCTGCCTGCAGCTAGAGATCATTGACAGATGCCAACTACCATGGTTGTCTCATTTGGGCCACAAGTGCACAAAAAGTGCCACCTTGCCAATCAATCAATGTTGCCAGTTAGCCCAACAATTCCCCCTCACACCCAGCCATGTCCCCCCACCATGAAGCAGACATAACACTACATCAACAGGAGTTTTTCTGAAAGATTCCCCCCAGGACAAGTTCACGTTCCAGATTAAATACTAATAGTTTGCATAAACATTCAGGAAATGTGTCACATTTACTCAGCTTTAATTCCCATTCGGTGGACCAAATCACTATGCATCAGATACAATAAAACCATTGGATTGTGGCAGAACTGACAGAAACCCTAAGAATAAGTAGGTATTCATAAAGACTGAATTGAAAGAAGATTGTCCAATTGCCGAATCCAAATTTTTCAACAACAAAAAACTAACAAAAGTGTTTGATATCATAATTTTGAAAAGCTATAATTACAAATACATTATTTCCCAAGAAATGAATAAGTTTTATGATTGGTTGTTGCTTTTTTCTTTTTAAACAGAGCAAGAAAATTGTACACATGTTGAACAGATATCTAGAAAGAAGTAAACAATCCCAACCACGCATCAGTTCCAAGTTAGCCGGCTATTTAGAAACAATACCAGACAAAACCTTGGCAACTATGCTTTATTTAGTTGACTGATGTTATGGGTGACCTCCGCTCACACTGTATCACCGCGCTTTATGTTTACTACGGTTAAAACTTTCCCTGTGTACACATGCCTATTTCCCCTATAAAACGACGCCTGATTTACAATGACACGACGGTGGCATTTCACGAAATCAGTGTATGACGGTGAGTGGCAGAACTATGATCTGTTGCGGGGGCCACGCCACATCGCACTCAGGTGTCTGATGTGGCCCACAAACAATCAGCGCACACAAAGAACTAATTAATTATTGCGCAGCAGGTGTCACATATCATCGAGCAGTCAATTTACGTCATCTCCACGATAATGATTTTCTATTTTCTATTTCGGTTTTCCTCTTGCACGCTTGTTGCTGCGATCATTCAACTGTGATCGGTCTTTAATTATACCGCTGATGACACAAGTTTCTTGCAATTTGGCGCAGTTGACCTGTATTGGGTCAAACTGTCGCGCCAGAGCAACCTGGTGGCTGGGTAGAGGGAGAATGAGGCTCCATTATACTTTCTTACAGGTTCAGTCAGAGTGAATCTTTATTTAAATAACAACCGATTCCGCCATAAATGTGCACCCAATTTTTTGATGTCCTAAATCTTACTGCTCAATGAAAGCCAAATCGAGCATTTGCAGGACAGTAATACATCTTGCAGTGTGCAGTCTTTAAAATTCTATTTATAATTGTCATTTCCTTGATTGAGAGCCGTGACTGCTACCAGGGTCCAGTCAGACTGTGGACATGTGTGAGGGAGGTGACTGCTACCAGGGTCCAGTCAGACTGTGGACATGTGTGTGGGAGGTTGAAAGGACTTATGGAATCTGACTCTGTGGCCTCCTGGATGTTTAGAGGAGATTCTGTCTTCTATCTATGTGTAGTATCAACTGACACAATATTCAAGCTTTTAACTGATGTGACAGGTGACAAAAATATAAGTCAAGTATGGCACACACAGTGTACCACAAACCTTTCTTCTTTGTTTACCTCAAAACTGCTAATCTTATCACATTTGCACAAGTGAACAAATCATTGTATAGCAAGAAAATTAATTTCCTGTCTTTTGCCAATTTGTTAAATATCTTCCTCAATTAATTATTCAAAAAGCAAAATTCACTGACTATTTACGAAGTAGGACCTAAGTGCAACATCTCGCGACAAAAAACGTCAAAACGTGATGTAACAATCAAAGTGTGAATCTCATCACCATTGTCTGACTTTTATGTTGTGTCGAAAGACACGTGAAGCTGTCATCATCTGATATAATGTAACGAAGTAAGACTGATGAACCCGGAGAAGAAATGATTGTTACCGGCCAGAAACAACTTTCAACAATACTGTTATTGATACCAACAATGCCAGTATCATCCTATCATACACATTGGGTGCTTCTCCATTTTCCTATATGTTTATACTTATGGAACTAGTGATAGGCAGGAGATGTTTTGTTTCAACTTTCCATTATGTATAATTTTAACATGTCATCTCAAAATTGCTGAGAAATGTTTACAAAATATAAGCAAGTAGTTGTAACAAACCCAAACCTTAGATGCTTAATGCGATCAAAATCATTGGATCAAACCATTTCGCTCTGATGGGAGACCATCATTCATAATTAAATTGGGTTGCCTGAACCTGCTTCCATTTTATCCAATATACTTTATGTTAAAAACAACTCTGCTTCAACACTTTTTTGCAGTGTTCGATTTGTCAATATTTGTTAATATTTGTCAATATTACCAAGTGTGAATGCTAGAATAGTCGGGAATTTCTATGCAAACAATATCAAATACAAAAATCCATGAAAATACATCTGGGAAGATAACATTGGATGTCCGAACTTGTGCATTAAGTGATGCAGAAAGAGACCATGTGAGAGGCACTGGTGTTGACTCAACACCAGTCCTTGATACTTCCCATGGCAGATGCATGATAAACAAACTTGAACTAAAGAATTCAATCAGACTGGGCAGACAAAAAAAAAACACATTTGTATAAACAAAGTGATGGGTATGCGGGTGATGAGAGAGAGTGTTTTTATAGCCGTAGTTTAGCGGGCATCAGCCTTGTGAACACACACAAGAGAGTCCAGTCTGCAGGGTTCACAGGCAGATAATGCAAGGCAATTTGAAACATTACCAGGCCCTACTGGTACGCCATTGTCTCTAGCAACAAAGCCATTCTAGCCACTAGTAATTCACTGTCCACTTTACAGCACATCTCATGATTTCATGTCAGATTATGTTCAACAATGTCCACAACGCACCTAGCAATTAAGTCATCATTTTGTTTCACATTAATTTATTCACCTTTATCAATAATTAATCGCGAAACATCAGTTCACACACGCTTTGAGCCAAGCAGATTTGTGGCATACAAAATGTGTGATACTAAATCTGTGGTTGATTTCATTTTACAATCCTTCAGAGAATGGCCTGCTTTATTCAGTACTTATGACCTTATCAGATGTCATTAAGAAATCATGTCCGTAGCATGCTGGGGAATGCAGCCGATGTGTTACATAAAGGAACTAAGTGAATGGAAGCCAGGTTTTTTAACATTGCAGTGTCCTGTGACGTTCGTAAGGACGACTTCCTTTCACAAAGTCGACGCCAACTGGGGACGTTGCATCTGATTCTTCAGCTTTGTTCCAAGCTGCTGTCGTATAAATATTTAAAACTGCGCCATGCAGCAGCCATTAGGTGTAGCCTTTAGACCAGACGGGGAGCTGCTACCCCACAGTGTCTAAGGCCCACCACAACACTGCAGCACCAACAATAAACAGAATCTCTCGCAAAAACAACTGTCTCTCATCCACTTACTACTTGCTACTTAGATACGAGAGAACAGCGACCAGGGGGAGCTGCACACCCAACTAATTGGACAGCGCTGTAAGCACATTTAGACCCTGCAGCTGTTGTCCTCTGGACTTAGAACTTTGTACTGACTGTTCCAGCCAATTAGCAGACAGATGTAAGTACAATTTAAAAACTCTCTGTAAACATGTGCCAAATGGACAGTGCCTATCCCAACATATAAATGTTTTCATGTGGTGCTTACATAAACAGATTATATACATGCACAAGCTGTAGTTTCAAAATGACAATGGCATTTATACTATCTTCATTGATGTGCATCACCAATTTATATTTTCTAGAATACTTCTAAAGAGCTACGTGAATCTGCACCAAGTATCACCAAAATCTTTATAAGCATTTATACAAGTGAACAATTGTTTCGCAAGAAAACTAGTGCACTGACTTGTGCTAATTTGTTGAATATCTTCCATGGGCGACAAGGTATTCAAGTAACATAATTCACTAAATATTTACTAAACAGGGTCTAAGTTTAACTACTCGCGATAAAAAGGGTCAAAACGTGACATGACAATCAGACTGTGAATCTTATCGCTATTGTCTGATCTTTTTGTTATGTGTCAAGACACTTGAACCTGTCATCATGCGATATAATATAATGAAGTAAGATAGATGACCACCGAGAACAAACAACTTTCAACATTACTGTTACTGATACTAACAGCATCATCATAGCATGCATACTGGTAACTAACATTTGGAAATTGATCAGCTCTATATATCCCCAAAATATATAAATTATTATTTCATGCAGTTATGTATTATCACGCATTACACTATGACTAGGCTCAGAGATGGAGTGCATACGATAACCATTCTATATTTAGGTGGCCAAATTAAAGGATTCATATACTTTTCACAAACACAATTCAATAAAGATCTTTGATAAACTAAAACATATAGTACTTGTCTAAATGAGGCCATTACAATGTGAAAATTAGTAGCCGTTTAACCCTATGAAAAATAGCCCAAGGATTTTAGTATAAAAAGCACATCCAAGATTATTTTTGGTAGGTAGTGATCATTTTCCATTTGTTCACAAAAAGCCAATTGCAGTAATAAGTTATGTAAGTCTCAGTTGCAGGGTTAACACAGAGTTCTAAGAAGGACATCTATCCTTGCTATGAATGCATCATGTACACGGATCGGGAGGTGGGTCATCAAAGTTGCAATTTTGTTTAATGATGCAGCAAAACAACATTGTGGATTAACTACAGCAATAACGAAAAAACTCACCAGCATTGAAGCACCATTGTGATAGGGGTACGGGCTGATGATGGGGTAGCCAAGGGGACCAAGTCTCCGGTCAATCCCAGGTGGCTCAGGAGGCTTTCCTGTATGACAAACAACAAACAATTGTAGTAAACTTATACTTCTAAATTTCCCAGTCACTTCCCCCCACATCTAGAACTTTCACCTGTTTGTTTGTATTCCTGGCGAACTGGATACAAGGACACAAACCTTAGATCCGTCTCCGCCCAGGTTCTCCCCATCCAGGTACATGTAATATTGTGTGTAAATAAATAAAATATTATAAAGAATGCGTAAGCATTGGCTTAAAAAGATTGCATTCTTTTGTTAAGATAATTGAAAGAATTGATCAAGTATTGCGTACCAGATTGGGTAACTTGCGAATGAGTGAACAGCCTTACATATTGTTAAAATATAATATGTAATTGTTAATAATTTGTTCAATGATTTTTAACACCAAAACTACATAAGAAATATTTACAAACGAGCTACTAATAAGTACAATGTCATACTAGACTAGATACTAGGACATTTAGTTGTTTTGCAAAATAATTATGAAATGAGATTGAGAAGGAACTCGGTGGTCAAAACGCCCCAATCAACCTGTCACCACCTAATGGTCACAATAAACACATACACCTCGCAGTCACAATAAACACATACACCTCGCAGTCAGAACACCTGAGTACCGCGGGGTAAGCCTAGCGACGGGGTCATATTTAAATGGCTTACCAAGAAATAGGGTCACCCAATATCAGCAATTTCTCTAGGCCATTGGCAGTTAATGTAGTAAAGTTTGACTGGCAAGTGTCAAAAGTTAGAAAGGTTGCAAGTCCCATGATTAAATAATGATATCCTGGTTTGGCACTGAATACTATAATATTGACTCAAAAATGGACCTGCTACGCTGTGCAAAGTAATTTCAGCCAATCAGATTAAAGGCTTTCATTTGCTGCGAGAGTGACACAACAGTTGTAGTACATAAAAACAAAAACATTGGCAATGGCTACGATTATATGGTAGCTTTTGAGCATCCTACTTTATTGTAAAATGTGGTGGCATACAGCGGCAGCATTGACTGTGTTGGCATTTGATTGTAATTCTCAATGGTGTCATTACATTGGACTACAGCAATTAAGATTTTGAGGTGTTTGGAAGTGAGCTTGGAATATAGTTTTTAAAGAAGATCCATGTCAAAAGGCAATGTTTTAGGCCATGGTTACAGTCTGAATATATGACCATGACATCAGGCTATGTATGTTCACAAAGAAAGTGATGTTATATAAAATCATAATGGCATGCACTTAGAAAAACTTTTTTTTTACACTAGATACCTAATTATAATATTTCATTTTACACTGTTATAGTACATTACGTCACCCATAAAATATATGTACACATTTGCCAAAAACGTCACCCATAAAATATATGTACACATTTGCCAAAAACATTGTTAAAATTATTTTTTTAGATTAATTTCAATTTCTTTGGCAAAGCTTATTTTGTTTATAAATTCACAACTCTCACCGTTTTGTTACCTCAGGAATTTGTTCTTTAAATACAACTTCCAAAAATAAAATATAATTCGGCAGCATGCACAAATTTGACATTAGTTTTACCATAAAAAAAGTTAAATGAAAATGGACCTCCTGTCCATGTTTTTAACAAATAAATAGTTGATCATCTCATAAAATGAAAATGCACAATATAAAACGTTGATGTAAGTTGATATTCCGTGCTATACATTACATGCCTCGACAACCAACATACAGTACTGGCCCAGCACCGTTTTTGAGCAGTCAGGCCAATTTTGGTCAGAAGGTTTCATGTCTTACTGGCCCGGTGGGCTGTCAATGGTTCTGATTTGGGTAGATTGTTTTTATCTGATTGCCATTGAACATCATCATTTTTATCACTTGGCCTTAAAACGATGCCACAAAATTAAACAGAATCTCCATCTGACTTGAGTTCCAGCTTCTGATAATCATCATTTTGTTAAAACGTTACCACCAGTGGCACTGCTACTGGGTGCCTAATATACTCTCAGCTTCAACCTTCCTGCATGGTGTCGCTAGTGGTGACAAACCTTTTGAGGAGTGTGTATGCTGCAACTGACACCTTGGTATGTTTTTGATGGAAATGGTTAAATATAATGCTGCATTACAAATATCTCGTGTGTAGTATAAATTAGACTTTGTGACCCCTATTTACCAGTGGTGAAGTGGGGCTGCTTCTGAACTTTCGACTTCATGATGATATTCCACATAAACACAACACCATTTGAAATGGAATGCAGCCTAAGGTACTTTACACTGATATAAAACTTGGCAAAACTGTGGGTTTATTTTCCAGTTTTGTGTCTAGACAGAATATACAATTTTTTTTATTCATAGTTACTGCAGATTACATTACATATGACATAAGACAAATGCAGTTTCAATGGAAATTGGCATATTAGATCCAATAATTGTTATTCATAATTCCAATTATTTGCTCAACCTGACTTTATTTAATTAATACTGTAACGTATAGGACAGAATACATTAATTTTAAAAAAATGGGCCAAGAGGCCATGAAGTCCTTTGGAGTATATTGTGAGTGTATAATTATTAATGAAATGGTTTTTGGTTAATCATAGTTACAGATCGTTAAGGGTTATGATGGAAGTAAAATATTGACATGTTTAGTGGAGACTATATGCCCATATAACCAATATGCCATATCTCTGAACATATCATAACCAGATTTGGAGCACTGATTAGAAAAATTAATGGTATATGATGTGTGAAATATGGGCACATTTGGTTGTGTATTACCATGGCAACTGTCAAGAATCATTAGCTAGAATACTCCTTTGTGCAATAAGATGGTTTGGGGCAAAGATATCTGACTTCAGTGACTGTTGTTCAGGTTTGAGCATTTTTCAAGACGTCATGAAAAAAGCTCAAACCTAAAGTCCCATCTCACAACAGTCATTGCAGTCAAACTTCCTTGCCCAAAACCACCTTATTGCACAAAGGAGTATTCTAGCTAATGATTCTTGACAACTGCATGATCACACATACAGTTGTTAGCTCAGAATAATGTTCAAGGGTGCATGCCCCTCTGTCACACTAGAAATGTTGATTGTCAAGCAAATGAGCCCATATTCCACATATCATGTACTATTCATTTAACTAATTAGTACTCAAAATTTGGCTAAGATATGTTCAGTACTAACAGAGGTATGGCCTATGGCCGTTTTCGAGTAGTGGCTACCCTTAACCTTTTCAAGTATAAGGTCTAAGTTATTTTATACCTAAGTTATTTTATTTTAATCCTAGATCATACTTTATATTGCATTGATAATTATGTCTATTGCCATTTTAAAGTTTCTCAGGTTCTGCCAGTGCAGTAGGGATTCCAATTACACATTATAGGTACAGCCCACATGGAGGCATTCTGTTTGACACTGGAACAATGGCATGGAGTGAGCCAAAGCTAGTCCAATACATAGGTTTACAGCTGGCTGTTCCACTCTGCCACAGTGATCAGAGATAGAGCAAAGTCCACTATCCAGTTATAAATAGAGATCAGTGGCTAAAGGAGGCTTACAGCAGTAGGGAAATAGTAGAATTTTTAATTTTGGGGGCTCTGAAGTGCCCTTAGAATGATTCAATCAAATACAGATTTCTTGCATATATTGGCACTACCTCATGAATTGTCTGTGCAAAATCAGAAAAAATAGGCAAAATGTGAAAATTTACCAGTTTCGGGGACCCTGGGGGGGTGGCCCTAAAAATGATTCAATCTAATACAGATTTCTCGTGCATAGTGGCATTACCCTAAAAAACGATGGGGCTACAAAGTATACCATCATTATAATTACTTAAATATGCATAATCTTACTAATATAAGAGACCATGTTAATGTAAAGGCATAATAGAACACACAGATGTTTGCCTGTCTGTATTACAGGAACAGCAATGGCTTCATATTATAAATAGAGAAGAGGGCAGAAAAGGTAGTAGAAATAAACTAAGAACTTTGAGTTTCATGTTTTAATGAAATGCCCTTTATATTTTAACGACCGACAAGAACTAATAGGCTATGCAACAATTAATGACCCAGCTTTTTCCAGTATGAATGATCAAGATAAATTTGTACATTTATTGAGTAATGACAATATAAGTAAAACTGCCAGCATCCTCGGAAAAATACTGCACACAAGATTACACAATACAACAAAATAATAGTATATGTTTATTAAATTATTACTGTTTTTATTTGTACATTTTTGTTTTTACAAGTCTCTCGTAGCTCTTTTTGAGTGGTCTTTGTATACAGTGCTACCTTTGAATGTAATCTATTTATTTGTCTTGTATTTTAATGCATGTATACGTGGAGTGACTCTAATAAAAAATACTACTACTACTACTACTACTACTATGCATAATTAGAGAAAAAGATGCAGAACAGTTTCTGAAATGTGGCAGCTAACGGCGCATGGCGGACGGTGCACTGCAGATGCAGAGTGATGGCATAAGTCCGTTGGATCTTCAGCCCAAAGGACTAAAAATGTTGCACCTAAGTAGCATAAAAATTTATTTACAATGAAATATACCTGCATATATTGAAGTTAGTCTGGTAAAATGTGTTACAGAAACTAATGCTTAAATCTGCACACTATCTTTTAATGGCAACACTTGCGAATACAGTTTAATTTTGTAGCATATTTATATGACCTTTCTATACTCTCTGGATATATATTTTGAGACACATAAACTGATAGGATTGAAAAATAATGTCATGTGTAATTCGATTGAAGATGACATAATGTTTCCCTTCAAAGATCAATTGTTATAGTTATAGTTAAGTTATAGTTTTTCAGATAGGTTGTATGATGAGTTCTCCAAAACAATGTACATAAAAGTCGCCCAAATGTTCTAACATGTTGTATTTTAAACATGACAAACAAAAAAACTGAGCTGATGTAGCATATTTAAATACAGAAAAATGAACCGGAACTTTAAACCAATCAACTAATGGTACACAGCCAGAAAATGTCTACATAAGATTAGTTGAATATGTTCAACTACATAAGTAATAATAATAAGATAACTTCTATTGCACCTAAATCCTTGGAAATCAAGCTCAGGGGCGCATAAAAACAAAAGGATTGGTCAATCTCAAAATCCATTAGCAGTATTCCAGTTGTCAACAGATGGGTCAAGGCGCTAGAGGCTATGGTAGATACAGTGTTCTGCCCAGATTTTCAAAAGGGCAGGGTGCCATTTTAGTAAAAGGGCACTTGCGACACGCGACTAAATTAAATACATGAGATTTAGTAGCAGTGTACAGCTTGTAGTTTAATATCATACTATTTACATATAGTGTATTATGTACACAGTATATATACATATATTTATGTACTATAATGTAGGCTCGGACACTGTAGAACAAAACATAATATTCAGCTTTACATAACTTTTTAATTTGTGTCAATCTGCATAATATTCAACCTACACAGGTAATATTTGTACCAAATTCCTTTGGGCTAGGTTTAACATAATTGAGATATACTGTTATGTTCGATTTTGAAACAGTAATTTTGAAAAATGACATTAAGATAAATATAAATATGAAAAAATTGAACATTATAGTATATATATAAACAATACAACATTTTTATTGTAGTTAAATCGGCATGTCTTAATTTTATTTAAGTTTTAGAAAACACAATATTCAGCATGACATAACATTTTATGTATACATTCACATCATATTTAACATTCCCAGAGACTATTATTATTATATAAGCAAAAGGTATGCAAAATAGTATTGGGCCAGGCTGAACAGGAATTTAGATACATTGTACTGCAAATAGTAAAAGGTGTAACTGAAAAGTGTGATGTCATACATTAAAATAATGCAAAAAACACCCACACACAATCTTAATGTTAACAATCAGTCAACAAACAGAAAAAAGTAACTATCACTAGTTTGAAGTCACTGTTTAATGGCACCCCTCTGAATAATAATTATTACAGGTAGCACCTGCTAAACGATTTGGCCAAAACAAGACTGGCTAGTCCACTACACACGCACGCAACGTTGTGACCTAGAAACGGGATGCCTTGCATAAGCATGAACTCCTTCGTGTACTGGCGGGTCATTGCATATTGAGGGGGAGTCGCTTGTTATAACGCACACATTACGCAATTATTCAGTACTATTGTTCAGCTATGTTATACTAAATGTTGTTAGGTATCATTATATATCGGCACATTAATACATAGTGTATGAATAAAACATTTTTCTAATCACACATGCCGGCTACGGTCCTGCTGGCTCTGGTCTATCGACTTACAAAGTTTGGTGGCCCCTCAGATCAAAACGTATTTTAATAATTTTTGCACGCTTCACGATAAAGAATTAAATGACAGATCTAACTGTAGAAGTATCCAGGTGATCAGACTAAGTTTTGAAGATATGAACAAAATAAGGACTACTTGGCAATATATGTATAGTCGAGGCGTTGCACGAAAGTCCGTCGCGAACAGGGTCTGCTGACTAGGGAAGGTTGGCGCCTCCTCAGATCAAAACGTATTTTAATAATTTTGCACACATCACATGAGAAAGAATTTAACGGCAAATTTAACGGTAGAAGTCTCCCGACGATCGGACTGTAACTTTTGAAGATACGAACAAAATAAGGATAACTTGACGATATGTATAGTCAAGGCGCTGCGCGAAAGTCCGTCACTCTGATATGTCCACTTTCAAAGGTCGGCGCTTCCTCAAATCAATGTATTTTAATATTTGTTGCCACACACGATTAAGAATTTAACGGCGATCGGGATAGGTGTCGAGATATGGGCGTCTAAACTGAGTGTGTTGTGGTGTGATGTCTGCAAGCGCCCCAATTTTGAATTCTATTCCCAATCGCGGGACGCGCTGTGTTGGATTATTGAAAAATTGAACCGTACACATGGCGCAATCGGGATAGGGATGTGTTTCAAGATCGGGGCGCTTGCAGGCACTCTCAAATTAATATTCATTGTATAACTGTCTGTAGCCACAAGTAGGGTTACGATGCAAATATAGCAGGGCATCGTGTAAAAAAGGCAGGGCATTCGTTTTGCCTTTTTCTGGGTACCAAGGCGTCACTGAAGGGCAGGGCGTAACACCCTGCAAATTCTACCTAGGCAGAACCCTGAGATAAGCAAGGTTGTAAAGATCAGTTTTTAAATGACGACAGAATTTTGTTATATTTTCAACTGATCTAACACTAAGAGGGAGAATATTTCAAAGAGTTGGTGCAGCAACAGAAAAAGCCCTAGTACCAATGTTAGTGTTGACTCTAGCAACAAAAAGTAGGTCAGAACTAGATGATCGAAGCTGGATAGGTTTTCTTACAGGAGTAAGCAGTGAATGCAAATAAGATGGTTGCTTACTGGACAGTGCCTGGTATGTAATGGTACAGATCTTAAATATTATATGATATCGTACAGGAAGCCAATGCAGACTTCAAAAGCAGTACAGAGTGAGAAAAAATGAGATCTTGTAACTACTCTTGCTAGATAATTTTGTTATTATGTCATCCGGAAGGTCAGAAGAAAAAAAATAACAAGATATAAAATATTATTTAGAATTTCAGATGTTAGTGATTTAGTTACAAATAAAATTAATGATGTAAGACATCACTTTCTTTAGAAATTATATATTTTAAGTAGTCATTGTTAATCTGCACACTGCACAGTAGTATAATTCAATTTTTAATAATTCAAATGTCAACAATAATGAAGCAGATCTCAAATAATGTGATAAATAAAAGGTAGCGAAGTGTTGTTGGTTACATTGACTAAAGCTAGCTCAATAGTTGCCCAACAATACCGTACATATATATATTCACATTATCAAATTTTGAAAATAAGTCTCCAGTTTTTAGAAAGTAAAATTTTTACAATACAGACATGCTAAAATATGGCTGCATCCCTAAAATATTGTCCCAAAGCCACCTATTGGACATATGTATATATTGGACACATTAACATCTCGCTAGTTATCATCGCTGTATATATGTATTTGCTGGTTCATTGTCTGGTTTTCAGTTTATGTGAAAAAATGCACTAAAATAGAAGAGCTATGATACACCTGTATTGTTATAACATGTGCAACATGGACACTATGGACAATATTAAATCAATAGTAAAATATGTATTCATGAAAATGTAATTCAATGTTAACAGTTTCAACACCTAAGATGAGGGCAACTATTCACATTAAGCACCCGGGAAAGATACTGTCAGCACAGCTTGTCATTCTTATATATATATATATATATATATGGATCATATATAAGTGTTTTCGCATGACTATTTCACAGAACTTTGTTATTGGTAAGTATTTTGCTAAAACCGACTTTTTTTTACAATTTGCTTGTTCAAAGTGAACAAAATAACTGTTAGGGCCTAAAGAATTAGAATATGGGTGTATTTCGTGAACAGTTCTTCTGGTATTTGTAAAACGCCATATTTTGAATAATGTGTCCAATAATGGCAATATGCAGGCCAGCCAGTAGGGCCTATAAAATATGATTAATAAAATTTAGATGTAATGTACCAGTCAAAACCACATTTTCAAGAGTTTACAATTTTTGTTTGTTAGGCCTTTTCTTGCCATAACCTAAAGTTAAATATTCTGTACAAATTAAACCTACACCAGTCGTAACCTAAATCGCGTAGTGTCATGTATTCATGGCAATCCATGCATATATATATATATATATATATATGACATATTGGCCATATCACAGCCAACTCACACAGCCTGTCACAGGGTATAACACGGTAGTCAATAATTCATGTAAATTATCTTAAAAAATTATGTAAAAAAAATACTTCACTAATAGCAAAAAACACTGCAAACTTCACACAAGTCATATGTATAAATGATCCAAGAACACAGTAAATAGGAAAACGAATCCAGAACTAGCCAGCACTAGGTCCAGGAAGCCCAACAAAACATCGCGGGTTTTCGACTATCGTGGGCTCCACGGCGGCCTTTGATATGCTTCGTCGGCTATTTTTAGATCGTTAGAAGTCGTTCCGACTGACTGTTCACAGGGAGCCGAGACAATGAGCCCCGGCACCAAATCCCGGTTCAGCTCACAAACCGTCCGGAACCTACCACCCCAGTAAATAAGGTCACCCTAGCTCACGATTTCCGTACGTCTTTCATCGGCAGAGAGGCTGCTAACGCTGCGATTCAGCGGTCCTTTTAAGTCTTACAGCGTACCGATCAAAGTTTTTGAAGTGCAGCGGCGAAGAAGCGATGGACTACTTTCAAAAACACAACTTACCATCCTGACCCGACGTTGAGCCCTTGTCGTCTGCCGAGTAACTTCGTCCTTCGATATCCGAACTTTTGCCCTGGAACACAAATAACAGACGCTTGCACTTGCGTTTTTGCCGTGGAGTCCGATGTCGGCAAAAATCACAACAAAGTCGACTGCGCAATGCCGACAGCAGAACTTGGATATCATACCTCTTCGCTTTCGGTAACCAGTCCCAACTTATCTTCCGAGAGATTTTCCGATGAACGTTTCTCCTCCTCGCCTTCATCTTTGTACACTTTAACCTCGTCAGTTGATGCTAAATCGTCGCCACCGCTGGAATTCACGTGCGGCATGGTCAGACGGTAGAGCCTTTTGATCTAATTTCACTCGGGATGTAACGATTCTCGCAACGCGTTTGAAACCGCCATGAAATTTCTTCTCTCCCACCATTCGTTGGTGTCCAACTCGCACTAGTCGAGCCCTTTGTCCCCGTTTTGAACGATTGTCCAATCAGCGGCGGCGTTACATTAGCACCTGGCTGCCACCGCTGGCCTCGTTTAGCTAGTGGCTTATCGGCCGTATTGCCACCCCACGAAACGTCGAAAGACATAATGCATTCAACAATGGGTAAATAAATAAAATGCATAACTATATAAATGGCAACATAAACTTGTTTATTACTTAAATTATTTGAGTTACACAACATATGCCATAATGCCATATGAAGTTCATTCTTACCATTGATAGTGTTTAATTTATCAAAGAGTTGATTTTATATTATATTGCATGGGTTACTTAAATGTTGCGTTGGAAGTGTGACATCATAATTTAAGCATACATTCTGCTTGTGCAAAGATAATCGTTATGTAATGGTTGGAACTATGTAAACAAAATATGCTTATTGGTACCTAATTGTTTATGTGATTTCTTTATCTGGATATGATGTAATCCAATATGCAAATAAGCCTGTTTTTAAAGGAAATTATAATGATACTGTTGCAGTTAGTTAATTTTGATACCGCTGCTAACTGTTGTCAATTGGTACCTTAGGTATATGTCGGTGTCGTGTTATTGGAAGGACGAACGTACTGGAACACGTTTTCTTTGTGCAACGTTGTTTGCGGTGTCTGCCCGCCAGCTGATACGCGGCGCTCCGAGCAGACTTCAAACATCGCGGACGTGTGTAATGAGTGACAGGCGCCTTTGAAACGCGCGCCAATCAGAGTGCAAATAGAGCGTGGCCTCTTCAGGGGGCCGCCAATCGCAGAATGGCGGGAAAATAGCTCTTCGGTGACTGGCGCGATAAATCTTTCGCATTTTGAACATAATAAAACTACATTTATTATGTATCTGATGAATTGACACTGAACGTAAACAAGCACGTTGTGATTGTGTTTGTAGTATGATGACATAAGGTTAACGAATTGTAGCAACATGTTTTAAAATGCATCATTATAAAATCAATTTCAGTTTAGATAGCTAGGAATGAACAAATATCAGTCATTTTGACTTTGCATGCTCCTCAATGTATTTTTGCTTGGTTACATTTGTATTGGTTTCGCTGAAGTACGTTGAAACTAGGCAGAAGGAAGAAAGGACGGATCGAAGATGGGAGAAGGAGACAGAAGAAGACATGTCTAGCCGTAAGCCTAGAGGAATCCTTCTTGAGGCTCTCCAAAAATCCACCTTGAGGCTCTCCAAAAACCGCAAATTGCACACACACCTTCAGGCTTGCAAAAAAAACATATTGAGGCTCTCAAAAAAAAAACACATTTGCACCCCCTCTGAGGCTCACAAGAAACCCACCTTAGAGATCTAAATAATGGGGGGGCTAATTCAATTTCCAGCCCCACCTAAAATATCGGGGGCTCAGCCCCTCCAACCCCTCATTTCCCTATTCCGACGCCTATATATGCCATGTATTCTGTCAAATGTCTTACTCCAGTGCATGAATACAATATTCTTGTGATTATAATATTATACGTGTTGCCTAAATTAGTGCAAATGGAAAGCGCAGGATATACAACACCAAACGACTATCAATAAATGTAATAGTTGACTTAAATATCTTTAAAATGTATGTTTGTGATTCGTAGTTAAATATGTTTAAGGCATAGGGGCTATATAGGGCCTGTTAGTGATGTTTGATCTTTGACCACCTCTTGTGAAGAAAACCCTGCCTTATAAAAGCAAATACAAGCCATTATTGCAGTGGACCGTGACACAGGAGGGGCAATTTTCGCCCACACCCTTGAGTTTTATGCCCATTAATTCACCGCCATTGAACATTGTATTAGAGAACGAGCTCGTTGGTCTGCTGAAGCACACTAGCGACATCCAGCGGAGAACAGACGACGTTGCCGCGGCTCGTCTCTATCAGCCGTATTATTCTCGGGCTAACCGCATTACAGACTTCAAACAATGATCGAATCTCGAGAGATTGGAGGATAATTCATTAGAATAAGTAGCGTAAATGTCAATTTCGACTGTGACAATACCGTGCGTTATGGACACTGTTGCTCGTTAGCTGGGCACCGCGGAGGAATGGCTGAACGGATACCAACGCCATGGGGATATCCTTAGCAGTACAAGGAAGAGCTACATACAGTCCTACAGTATTCTCACCATCATATCCAGTGTGGTTATTGCTTAATTAATTAGTTAGCAATTAATTAATGAACAATATTGGCACAAACAATTTAGCGGACTTTCAATTTCATTCACTATTACGCCTAGATAGGTTTACCAGGTAAATATATCGTGGTAGGCTTTTGTAGATAAAATCGAATTGAATACTGTAACTGTGTCAATAACAGCAACGGATCCAGGGCGTTTAGGGATGTTACGACGCCTATATGCCCTATGTGTGGCATGTATTGTAGTGAAGACCACAATATACACACTGGAATTACTGTCAAAGTAAATAAAGACTCGGGTGTTTGCCAACAATTATTAACAACAAAATATATTTTCATTATTACATTAGTAAGGGAAGATCAACACAGAAGCATTGACTCCAGCCGCTGCAGGTGTGAGTGTGGATTTCTACATTGTTCTTAGTTGATGAGATGCTTTCCGTGCTATTGCCTTTCCGATCTTGATATATTTGATTTTAAAGTTGACACATAATTCGGGGCATTTAACATCCTCGAACTTCTCCAAAACTGTTCCTTTTCTGGATGTCTTAGACTTAGGGTGGTTGTAGGCCACGAACTTGATGTTTCTAGAATTAATCATCAAAACGATTTTTTCTCACGAGGTTTCCATTCTCGTCACTGAAGTTTGTGCCTATGAGATATCTTCTGAACGGAGAGTGATTTCGCCCTCATATTCGAAATCTGCGATGACCTACGGTTTAACAAGTCTGCCTTTTTAAAAGTTGGAATCCCAGTTTCAGTTTCCCTTTACGTTTGTCTATTGCTGGATAATAACAAAGTTCAAGTTAATTAAGCGTATTCTTAGAAGGGATGCTGCTCCATATTTGGAACCAGTCGGCCTACTGGTGCTTAAGTGTTTTTAAATCAGCTTTATCATTACAACACTGTAGGCGTACAGTATGGACTTATTTGAAATCGACTGACTGAGACCCCTTGCCTAGAACCGCCCCTTTTAAATGCTATAATGTCGGTGAATTATAAATATGTATATATATAATATATATATTATATATATATATTATATATACCACTGTGTATGCCTACACATACAAGTGTACACGCGCTTAGAGCCTTCTAGTAGGCTACATGCACCATGAGGCGATGTCACGCATACATGCACTGAAGCAAGTGCAAATAAGTAGTCTGCTTTATCTCATCATTTGTTTGCGTATTTTGTCATGTATCCTGCGCTACCTTCTTTTTCAAATAATTGCCTTCGTTTTTAATCAATTCCTTGCCACTTTCAGTCATAAATAACCCCCTGCTTGTACAGCTTGCTTGTCGCAGTCCACCGGAGTCCTCACTGGCTGATAATTAAACCACAAACACGAATTCCGAGTTTTTGGTTTGGATGTTTTTCTGTCACATCTGTAAGAAACAGCTCACTTACAATTTAATTTTAATTTTATTTAAACAAATATTACCGATACATGGTTACATTTTGAAAATGACAGTGTCGATTCAAGTATATAATGAATAAAATGGCACGCGCACACGCGCACACGCGCACACGCATGCATGCACACATACCACAGCGTGCGCTGCAATCCTTCCTTTGTATTAATTATAATTAGCATTGTCTCCATCAGGAAATTTCCTTCCTCCTAATTCTCTAACTTGTCACCTCTGGTGTCGATATGCGATATGTATCCTGCTCCAGGTTCGTCGTTTCCGGCAGCCCGGATCACGTGCCTGGACAATTCACCAACTGCATCGTAAATAAATTAATACACCTGTCGGTTTCCTTGACGAGGATTCAGCACCATTCCATTTGTTTTTTTTATACAAAAATTGCAGTATTATGAAAAATGATACGCCCATGGCGGCAACGCGAAGCATTGCCTCGACGCCGCGATGTATTGACGAACGCTGACCGCTGTTGTTGTTTATCAGCGCCGACGGAGACAAGGAAGCCGCGCTCATCGTTCCCTGGCAGTCTCGCGCTCTCCCGCACTGATCTAATGAGCGTTAAAACACGGGCTAATTTCATGAAGGATCACGTGCATTTCAAAGGCGTGCCGCCTGGTGCGGTCGGTAGAAATCGACACCGGATCGGCGGAGGCGGTCGACTTCAAAGAGCGCCGATCGATACCTTCGCTTGTCCCTGCCGCGGGCTCAGGCAGACGTCGCGTAATTGTGCTGGCGCGGGGTTAATATATAAACGGGATGAAATGTTGATAAAAACTACGGTCGTCGTGTGATTACTTGCGACCCCTGTCCTTGAGATCTCGTCCTTTCGGCGCAGTTAAACTGTTTCATTGTACCCGTTTTCTGGTTATTTATGAGGGAGAATGGACCGAGAGACGTTTAAATGAGATGCCGTTTGATATAGTACACACGAGCAATGGCTTATGAAATACAAGTGCATGCGTCATTGATTTACGAGACAGCCGAAGGATGAGTATAGAATGACATATATTAGATATCTAACGGGCAAACTGTGCATTTAGTGCTGTATAGATATTCCAAGTAATCAAATCAAACACTCGATAACATCTCGTCATAAGATAGACGGTCTATGTTATAAAAAATACACCAAACTGCTATTATTAGAAAACTATTATAAGAAAAAATAGATACAATAAATAAACGTGAAAATTACGTAATGTAAGCTTACATAATTCGTGACTGTAAACGTAGTCGCACTATCGCTTGTAATGAGAATCCCTTTTTATGAGATGTCACGTACAGTTGCAACAGGTCACAAATCAGATGTATTTAACGAACACCGATGCCCACATTATGATAGTCAGCCTAAAAAATAGCCACATTTTCAACCTCTATTTATAATTATATATTTTACCTGGGGCCTACTTGTGTGTTACGGTCGATTAGGAAAATATATATAAATGTGGTCTTAGTTTCTATTATACAGGCGTAATTTGTGTAAATTAAAAAAATGTAATATCACATATAGTAATTCCTATATAATAGCATCCAAAATTTAAATATTACATGAAATATTATAAATGTATTCTTCTTATTTAGACGGTCTAGCTGCAGCAGGTCTGGTGATCTGCGATGCTCGGAAAAAATCCCACCCTAGAACAAAAGACACTATAATTAGCTATTATTTATATCATGTAAACGGACACATGACCAAACTGATCTGGGGTGTTATAGTTAATGTGTAGATCTATAACTATTTCCCGTCTACAACACTATTTGAAATAATAAATTATTTTTCCGCATCCCCTCCCAAATTGTTTGACTTGTTTATGTCGCATTTGTGCCGACACGCATGCGCCGTTGCCAAAACATGTCTGGTATTTTTGTATTTTGAAGTGTGCAGTCTATGTTAGGTTAGGTTGACAGATATTGTGAAGGGAATGGAGATGGGAATTAGCAAAGAGGCAGGTCGAATGGAGAGAGACGACAGGGAGAGAGGTGAGGATACTGCAAGACTGAAGGAGAATAGCAGTGGCAAGAAAACTGAGGAAAGGAGATTGAGAGGAGAGAAGGTGATTGGAGGGGAAGAAATTGGAAAATCGACAACAGAAAACGTGACAAGCGTGAAGGTGACAGGGAAGAAAGTGACTGTAGAGAAGGAGGGAGGGAAGATGGAACGGGAGAGGAGAGAGTAAAATGAGACGGGACGAAAGAAGAAGGGACGAAAGGAAGTGAGAGCAAATGTGATAGAAGAGAAGTCGATAAAAGGGACGCTGACAGGAGGAAAGGTGACAAGAGAAAAAGCGACAGGAAAGAATGGATCGGAAGAAAATGTGACAGGAGAGAAGACGGCAGGGGGGAAAGACAACAACCAGACAGATGCAAACCGAAGAAGGAGCTATTCTAAGGCAGTGATTGAGGGGGCAATGAGGAAAGAGAGGGTGTTTATGGGTGACTCCATTATGAGAAAGACGGACAAGACACTGAGCGAGGGGAAGGACATCGTTGTTTGTTTACCGGGGGCTAGGATTGAACATGTAACTGACAGGGTAGAGAAGGTATTGGGACATGGCAAGGGGGGGTCTATACTGGTACATGTAGGAACAAATAATGCAGACAGGGAGGGAACAACTGCGATAGTACAGAAGTATAGACAGTTAGTGAGGAAGCTAAAGAAGACGAGATTCGAACAGGGTATTTTGTCAGGAATTTTGCCAGTAATGGGAGGAAGGGGGGCAACGTACAGAAACTGCAAGAGGATGGCGATCAATGCACTAGCTGAGCAGATGTGTAAAGAAAGGGGGGGTGGGATTCACAGATTTATGGGGATACTTTGTTGGGAGGGAAGATATGTACATGAGAGATGGCCTCCATCTTAGTGGAAAGGGGGCAGCAGTTTTCTCAGAGAATCTGCTGCAATCTGTTGACAGTGGGACAGGTTGCATCTATTTAAACTAGATTCGCAGGGGGGACTTACAGAAAAGCCTGAAAATGGAGGCATAGGTAAAGACAGCACAAATAAATCAACAAATAACAGTCTGGAAAACTCTTCTGAAGCTGGATATAAATGTGTTTGTTTAAATGCAAGGAGTATAGTAAACAAAAGAAATGAACTAAACATTATGGTAGAAGATATTGACCCTCATATAATAGGTATAACCGAATCCTGGACCACCACCGATATATCAGATGCTGAATTGGGACTGACAGGATATGTAATGTTTAGAAAAGATAGAATAGGAAGAAAGGGAGGTGGAGTTATTTTATATATTAAAGAATCTATTCAGGCTTATGAAATAAAATTAGAAAGAGAAGCAGATTGCGAAGAAGCTGTTTGGTGTAACATAGTTACAGGAAACTCAACGTTAACAGTTGGGTTAGTTTATCGAAGTCCAAACATAAGCATAGAAGAGAATGAAAAAATACAAAACGCTATAAGGGAAGTAAGCAAACGGGACTGTATTATTATGGGGGATTTTAACCATGGGCATATACAATGGAAATCTCTACAGAGTATGGGGAGAGAGGACCACAAGTTTTTAGTTTTAGTTCAAGATACATTCCTTTCTCAACATGTGCTAGAACCAACCAGGGGTGAGAATGTGTTAGACATAGTTTTGTCCTCACAGAATGAATTAGTTGACAATGTCAAGATATTTGAGCCACTGGGGAGTAGCGATCACAACCAGATACATTTTACCATCAAAGTAAAATCAGAAAGGAATAGCAAAAAGCAGTATAGGAGAAATTTCCACAAAGGAAGGTATAAGGACATGAGGAAATATTTAGCAAAGATAGACTGGAATAAGACACTGAAAAATAAGACGGCAACATAATGCTGGAATATATTAAAGAGTGAAATTAAGTGCATAATAAATAAATTTGTACCCTTAAAAAACAAGGAAAACGGTCCAAAAAGAAACACTTATCGAAAGAAGCCATTAGAAAAATTAAGTATAAACAAATGATGTGGAAGTCATATAGATGTACTGGAAATGATGAAGACTACAACAATTATAAAGAAGCACTTAACCAAGCTACAGCTGAAATTAGAAATTCAAAGAGAAGCTATGAACAACAATTAGCTAGTAATATAAAACATGACAGCAAGAGTTTTTATGCGTATGTTCGAAGCAAACAGAAAGTTCAAGATAAGGTCGGTCCTCTAGAAGATAGTGCTGGAAATATAATATCAGAGGGATTCATAATGGCAGAAGACCTGAATGAGTACTTTAGTTCAGTGTTTACCAGGGAAGATATTAGTTCACTGCCAATACCAGAGGCTAAGTTCAAGGGGGCAGATTCAGACTATTTAGGACAATTAATTGTAACCCCGGAAATGGTAGCTAAGAAAATAAGGGCTATGAAGGATAATAAATCACCTGGAGTGGATGGTATTCCACCCAAACTACTATTGGAAATTGTAGAACAAATTAGCATACCACTTGCAACAGTTTTCAACTTGTCATTAGAAGAGGGAGTGGTTCCTTTAGAATGGAAAGAAGAAAACATTATACCGTTATTAAAAAAAGGTTCGAGAAACAAGTCAGAGAACTATAGACCAGTGAGTTTAACATCAGTGATTTGTAAATGATTAGAAAGACTAATTAAAGATCACATGGTGGATTTTCTTGTTAAACAAAACTTGATAAACCCATCTCAACATGGGTTTTTTAAAGCGAGGTCATGCTTAACAAATATGTTATGTTTTTTGGAAGACATCACTAAGTGGGTAGATGAGGGATCACCAGTAGATATCGTCTACTTAGATTTTCAAAAAGCTTTTGACAAAGTACCACATCAAAGATTACTGCTTAAACTAAAGGCCCATGGCATAGGAAATGTTATAATAAACTGGATAGAACAATGGCTGACTGACAGAAGACAACGTGTAGTAGTTGATGGGGAGGCTTCAAACTGGAAATTGGTATTGAGTGGGGTACCACAGGGATCAGTATTAGGTCCTATATTATTCTTAATATACATCAACGATTTGGATGATGAAATAACAAGCAAGGTGTTGAAATTTGCGGATGATACAAAAGTGTTTAGAAGGATTAAAAGTGATGGAGATAGACAGCATTTACAAGATGATCTTGACAGGTTGATCAAATGGTCTGAAAAGTGGCAAATGATGTTCAATTTTGGGAAATGTAAATGCCTCCACATAGGACATGGGAACGAAGAGGTAGAATATACAATGGGGGGTACTGTACTAAGTACTACTGTAAAAGAAAAGGACTTAGGGTTAACCGTTAGTGCTGATATGAAGATTTCAGAGCAGTGCGGAATTGCAGCTTCAAAGGGAAATCAAATCCTTGGATTACTTAGGCGAAACATAACGTATAAGGAAAAAGAGCTAATAATACCGCTGTACAAAACAATAGTTAGGCCTCATTTAGAATATTGTATTCAAGCGTGGAGGCCATATCGCAGGAAGGACATAGATATGCTAGAACGAGTGCAGAGGAGAGCAACTAAAATGATACCAAATCTGAGGGATCTTAGTTATGAAATACGCCTAAAAAATGCGGTTTAACAACACTAGAGACCAGGAGATTGAGAGGAGATCAGATAGAAGTGTTTAAAATATTGAAGGGTTATGAAAATATTGATAGAAATATGTTTTTCTCAGTTAAGAAAGATAGAAGGACTAGAGGACATGATCTTGCATTAGCAAAGGAGCAGAGTAGATTGGATATAAGAAAGTTTTCATTTTCACAAAGGACTGTAAATGAATGGAACAGATTACCTGCTGATTGTGTGGGTGCTAGTAGCGTGAATATGTTTAAAAATAAAATCGACACATACCTCATACGGGCGGGATACACATAGATAAAAAGGTCGGACTCTCGATAAGCCAAGGGCTTCCTTGTCCACCTGCTACCTAGAGTTAATTTCTCTGGGTGGCAATCTTGTTAAATCTTGTTAAATCTATGGCATTATGAAAGACATTATGAAATTAACGTTCCTGGAAACAATGTAATACGCGTGCTGCTCCACAGTCAATGTTATTGAACTAATAGAAAACATGCGTACATGCCAGTGAAATCCCACCAAATAGTAAGCTCTATTAATGTTATATTGTTACATCAAAAGGAGCAATTTACATATTTTACAAAACTACATACAATCTACAATTATATTATTATTAAAGTTTGGCCATATTTGCCACTAATTTCTTGCCATTTATTAATAATTGACTGATTCCAGATAACGGAACAGATAACCTCGCACTGGGGTTGTAAGTAAATCAACAATGTTAGTTGTGACATGACACTTTCTAAAAGATTCGTTTTACTGACGATCATTTTGTTGACTGTTCAGTTACTGCCTATACAATTGCTACGGCATATCTACTTATCAAACCGACAGATTAGAAACAAAACTATTACAAGAAATCTTTTCACAGCTAACGTCCTAAATACTTTGTTATAAGAACATGACTATTATATTTGGAAAGTGTTATTCTTAGCGTCTACACCAATTTAGGCAATATGGCATCCAAAGTTAGTCAGACATTAGCGAATGATAAAGCTTAGCTCACGTGATGCCTTACCAATGCACTATTCATAGTTACGACAACTTGGATATTTCTGCATTCTGTAGTCGATATACATTACAGATTTATTTATAAAGACTATTTAGACAATTACTTGCAACTTCCATACTATTTGCTACCTCTATACCATATACGGTTCACCGGCATAAGTAACGGGATGTCCCAGTGTCGTGTCGCGTCCTCTCCGTTGGTGACCGTGTCTCGATACAGCGAGTAAGATATCACTCAATTACGAGCGGGGGTAACTGACTCGTTATCTGCTGTGTCGTATTGTTACACAGAAACGTATCACCTCAGCTGTAGGTTGGCCCAACAGTCGACTTATCATACCATCTACGTTTTGACGTGCACGAGTCACGAGGTTGCCCTGCGACGAAGCCTCTAGCCCTCACGCTGTGCGCCTAACAACCAACTTATCACCCCGTCTTCGGGTCGTCGGGTTATCGCCGAGCTGTGGGATGCTGTCGGTGCGATGCATGGCGCCCATTGAATTCTCGCCTTGATCTCTTTCACGGGAAGCGGCGTGTACTCTGCCGCCTCTCAGCTTTCAACGTGAATAAAAACTACAACGTGTACAAGAACCACGCGTGTCGTCAAGGGGTCTGCTGCAGGTAATTCGCACAAAGAATCAGCTAAACGTGGAAAGGAACAATTAAACAAGTCGGTCAGTCTACAGGGTCGCCCGAACGGAGCAAGGACGGTATCGATACAGGAAGCGAAGTCATTACAAACAAAAACAAGCAAACACACAAACAAGCAAAGTAGAAAACAAGCAAGCAAACGAACACATACGCAAGGTAGCAAACAAGGCAGCAAGCAAGTGAACAAACTAGCAAGAAACCAGGCAAACAAGACAACAAACACACATTCTAACAAAGCAGCAAACAAGGCAGCAAGCAAGCGAACAAACTAGCAAGAATCCATGCAAACAAGACAACAAACACACACTCTAACAAAGCAGCAAACAAGACAGCAAGCAAGCAAATAAACTAGCAAGAAACCAGGCAAACAAGACAACAAAACACACTCTAACAAAGCAGCAAACAAGGCAGCAAGCAAGCGAAAAAACTAGCAAGAAACCAGGCAAACAAGACAACAAACACACACTCTAACAAAGCAGCAAACAAGGCAGCAAGCAAGCGAACAAACTAGCAAGAAATCAGGCAAACAAGATAACAAACACACATTCTAACAAAGCAGCAAACAAGGCAGCAAGCAACCGAACAAACTAGCAAGAATCCATGCAAACAAGACAACAAACACACATTCTAACAAAGCAGTAAACAAGGCAGCAAGCAACCGAACAAACTAGCAAGAAACCAGGCAAACAAGACAACAAACACACACTCTAACAAAGCAGCAAACAAGGCAGCAAGCAAGCGAACAAACTAGCAAGAAACCAGGCAAACAAGACAACAAACACACATTCTAACAAAGCAGCAAACAAGGCAGCAAGCAAGCGAACAAACTAGCAAGAAACCAGGCAAACAAGACAACAAACACACATTCTAACAAAGCAGCAAACAAGACAGCAAGCAAGCGAACAAACTAGCAAGAAACCAGGCAAACAAGACAACAAACACACACTCTAACAAAGCAGCAAACAAGGCAGCAAGCAAGCGAACAAACTAGCAAGAAACCAGGCAAACAAGACAACAAACATACACTCTAACAAAGCAGCAAACAAGACAGCAAGCAAGCGAACAAACTAGCAAGAAACCAGGCAAACAAGACAACTAACACACACTCTAACAAAGCAGCAAACAAGGCAGCAAGCAAGCGAACAAACTAGCAAGAAACCAGGCAAACAAGACAACAAACACACACTCTAACAAAGCAGCAAACAAGGCAGCAAGCAAGCGAACAAACTAGCAAGAAACCAGGCAAATAAGACAACAAACACACATTCTAACAAAGCAGCAAACAAGAAAGCAAGCAAGCAAACAAACTAGCAAGAATCCATGCAAACAAGACAACAAACACACACTCTAACAAAGCATCAAACAAGGCAGCAAGCAAGCGAACAAACTAGCAATAATCCATGCAAACAAGACAACAAACACACAGTCTAACAAAGCAGCAAACAAGACAGCAACCAAGCATATAAGCAAGAGAACAGGCAGACAAGCAAATAAACACACATACGAACAAGCAGACAAATAAGCAAGCAAACAAACAAACACTACTTGCATGTTTGTAGTCGTACGATTTATTATTTGCAGAATATATGCACTTTACGACACATACACCGCACGAACAAAGAGAACATGTGTGTGACCGTTCGTATGTACGAACACTTGTTCCTATTTATTTAGCAAGCAAGCGAACAAGCAAACTACCATGCTCAAACGCACGGACACTTAGTGTACGCGTGCGTTTGTGTGTCTGTTTGTGTGTGTGCGTTTTTTTGTGTGTGTGCGTTTTGCCTGCGATCACACTAGCACGTAACTACGCTGATATGCATGTAATATGTATGTATGCTCGCGCCTATGTGGGTGTCAACAAATTTACACAGGCATGATTTGTTCTTGCTATAATACAATGCTAGTAACTGTTGCATATTGAAAGTAGTCCCCACATTACTAGCTTAAGGCTTCGGGAGTCGTGACAAATGTTAGCTGCACTTATCAATGCCTCCTGCAGATGTTGTCATAATGGATAAAGTAGCTGGGATATGCGAGCCTATATGTAGCCTACATCAATTATTAAATCATCAACTTATAATGTGTATATGTGTCAAAATGACAATTTTGCACAGCGCATACAAACTGAAATATAATCATTTCGTTATACTTTTGGTTGGCAGCACATTGGGAGGGGGCAAACCCATTCTTGTAAACCCACCGAAATATAGAATATTATTCCAATTGCCGCATCAACACCGTTTATCGTAGGTATAAAAAGTATAGACCCTGAAGGTAGGCCCTTATATGTTTGCTGAAACGACAGAGGCGGCGAGTTCGCTGTAAGTTCAATCAAGGTTGTGCTTCACCGAAACGATCAAAATACAACTAACACTACATTGGCGTACCTATCAAGGGATGGTGTTGAGGGCGCATTCAGGTCCAGTGACTGCGCTGGTTACTGCTACTGCAATGCGTGGATGGACTCAAACGTTTTCAACAGGTAGACAATGTTTAGTCCTATTTAATTTCAAAGATCACATGCACTCGGCCATTGAGTAATTGTTATTAATTTCAGAATACCAATTTATTTCACAGCACATTCGTCAGACGATTGCCAGTACAAACTACACTGTACTACCGTATCATTACGAATGTGCGATAGAAACACGTGTAGGGAACGCGACTCATCACATTACCCGCCAGGAGCGATACTGTGCAACTTTGATGCTCGTAGTCGGCGAATGGTGGCGCCACTTGATAAAGCGCAGTACGCAAAGTTGTCGCATATCCACAGTGAAATACACTTTATTTTCCATTGTGTTCAACAATACATACTAATTAATATTTAGGATCATGCACTTATTTACACACATGCTGTATATACAAGAAATAAATAATGTACGTATGCTCCGTGTCCAACATGCTGAGGGGATACAATTGGCTGATAAAAGTAAAACAGTATAGCACTAGTACCAGGCCTAGCTGAGCCTAAGACAAAGTTTTAATTTACTCATTAGTAAGCATTATAACATTCTGAATCTTGTCAAATTTTAGACGAGTTCATGGTTGGATTATTACACAGTTGTTAATTAAGACATAAATGCAGAGTTTTAAAGCATTGTAAGTGGAAATAGATAACTTATTAAACTCTACCAAACCATAAACTGCTGTGACACAGCAAAAAATCCCCATAAATAAATAAATTGTTACATCGACAAACGTCATGCATATGCACAATAAATACAAATTCCAACTGATACACGAGGCACAAACAGCCGGATACACAGCTTACCACTATATGGAACAATACAACGTAAACACAACACATAATTAGACTTGCGTACGCCAACAAACATTCTACGTTTACACCAAGACATTTACGGTTTGCATTTTCTCATAAATGAACGGAGTTGTGCCTGATAGCATTACAAGTTATTGGTAATATCACATACCATAAATCAATCTTCAATATCTTTGGTCCATATACATGCAACACAAATGCACCCATTCATTCAACAGCATCAACTCCAGCAATGATATGGTCAGAAAACTGCAGCAGCTGGAAAAAACATGCACACAAACATGCAATTACACATTCCTAAAACTAAAAGAACACATTTCTCCCAACAGTTAAATGATGTGAATCAACTGATCAAATGCAAGAAATATATCCTTCATTTCATCTCCATAGATCCAACAGTAAATACTGATACACATGTCTTTAACGACATACAGCATTATTGTATGCTTTTCTAAATGGTGGAAATACAACCATTCACCGGAATTAAACAATAGACATAATGTTCCACTGATTTTGCACAAACAACCAACTTTGTTCTCCTCAAGCCATGCATCAAAATACATGATACTAACATTACGTAATTGTCATACATAGGCAATGTGTGATTAATTACTAAAGGAATGATTTTGTTCTGGTAAACACTTCAAACAATGTCTTGCATGGTTTCATTGTAGTGAAACATATTTCTATGCGAATTGCGATATCCTGAAAAAGACTGCATATTCCTAGGGAATAATCCTGCATTTATGGGAATTTAAAAGGGTAGCACATAATATTTTGAAATTTAATAAAATGTTGAATATATAGAAATAAATAATTAATGCTTCCCGTAAATATCCCATACATTCAGCACTGTACATAGTACTTTGCAGCTTATTAGCATAATGTGTGTATGAGGGGTGCAAATATCACAAGTTGAACACAGAAATATCTGTGTAACTGCAGTGAAATTAACTTCATAAAAACATGAAGGTTGCAATATCATGCATATTTTAACTGAAATGAGAATAACGATAGCTTTGCTTAGGAGATACAAGAATGAAAACACAGATCTTTTAACGTTTGTGGTTTTATGTACACCAGGCATTGTCAACATTAAAAAAAAATTATTTACTTGAAATACGAATATGGGGGAAGCTTGGAAACAACATAGGCATAGTATTGTCAGATGACATATCTATGCAATCGTTAAGCATATTAAAACCCAAAAATGTGTAGCTTATGCAAAAATCCAGTGTATTTGTCATGGGTTGGAGCGGAGAAGCACAGTGGTAAGAACTTTGGACTGTCGACTGAGGGCACCCGGGTTCGAATCCTGTGCGGCAGTGTCGAATATTGGGCAAGTTCGTTTACACTACGTTGCTTCAGTTCACTCAGCTGTATGAATGAGTACCTGCCTATAGACAGTTGTGGATATTTGTGTACAAATAGTCTACACGCATTCATAGCAGCATGGCTGGATGCTTCCCAGAGAAGTCGAGATGGTGTTCGATTGAATAGATCTGCCAGAGAGTAAAGTGTAAAGTGCTTTGAGTAGCCCTGAGGACTGGATACTGCACTACATAAGAACTTACCTTTATTACCTTTATTGAATAGCAAACTAGAGTCATTAGATGAATCTACTATATAAAGTATTATCGAGCAAGTGTAATATATCAACTTATACATTTGCAAGACAAAATCATGTTTAAACTTGGAAAGTGGACTGTGTGTTGACCCTCAGACCACCAAAATACAACAACTCGAAAGGTAGTCTTTGTAAGAAGAACACTGTTAAATATCACTATTGTGGAACACAAGAGGTCACAGTTCAGTCTTGACAATGCTACGTTTGCCTCCTGGTGGCAAAGTATAAAGCGATGCCAATTATTATCACCATGGCAACAGACAAGGCCACAAGGAAGATGCGATTCTGGATCATCCTAAAAAAGAAACAAGACAAAAATAAGCCGTCTCCAAAAAACACCCCAGTCAAACAGTTTCTAAGTTGAAACATCTAGACAGAATAAATGTATGAAATATGGTTTTGCTTTCAAATATAAATAATTGACATTAATCTTGAAATAACACAAGTTTTTACTTTTGTCACTATTTGTCATATCTAGAATTAAGGAAGCACTGTGGACAATTATCTGAGGACTCGATCAATAAATCAAATCGATCGATTGATCGATCAAAGAACCAATAAATCAATCAAACTTTTTCACATCAAAGCATTTCTAAGCCAAACCCTAATCATTATTCCACCTGTGACCCATCCCTATGTGCATGCAGACTTGCAATTAAATCATGGGAAGTAAACTATTGATCACATGGTTGAGAGATGCTTTTGTAACAACTAGTCATTATTATAATTTTTACAAACGTCTGCTAATTGTGATAATATATTGACCTGTTTCGTTGATCAACAGACATGTTGTTTTGCATGGATCACCCATATTTTATTTGTGTAATTTTACGAGGACTATTTTCCATGGTGACACTTGATCTACACAGGATATAAGCCAGAAACATTTCCAACAAAACTAACCAGATTACCAGTAATTAAATTTATACAGGTATATATTATTGCCGAGTAGACAGTGATACCCACTTGTAATGTAATTGTCTGATTAGCCAATTTTTTGCACAGATTTCCTAGTCAAAAATACATAGTTCGACAACAACAAAATAACATGTCCAGATAAATGGATAATTGGTTAATGAATAACCTGAAAATTGGCGGAAGGTTCTATTTGAAATGTGTATACCTCCTCATCATTCCAGACAACACCCGTGAACTCTGGCCCAGGGCTTCGTTCGTGTCACGTAACTGAAAGCAGTCATGAAATACTCACGATTATTTATCTATTAAGGAATAGGATACGTTAGTAGCAGCATATTAAGAACCCATTTGACGCATAGGTAAGCAAAATCTGAGGGTGTTGGTAAATTTGACAGTAGGTTTATTAACTTACTTAATTTATTCACTGAATGAGGTGAAAGGTGGGTTCTTTCCAGTGGTTAGGTCTTTATTTAACACAAATAACAACTGTGCCAACAACTACTAAGTTTGAGGTATGAAACTAGGTTTAGTTGAACAATCAGTGACAAATTAGACAGCATTTTAAATAGACCATTTAATGACATCTACAAGAAACATACAACTACTGTTCTGGTGGTCCTGGTGCTTCATACATGGATTTGTCAAAGAAGGAGCAATTATCATCTCAAACAGGGACAAACGTGATTTTTCAAGACATCAGGTTGATGATCCACATGGCTAAACAAATTACCCCTTCCACTCTTTAGCTCCTATAGTTTACCCTTACCCGATTGCGTGACCGCTGTATTGTTTCTCGCTGACTATGCAGATTCCCTAAGACTTCTTCTCCAATTTGTTCTGCAACAAACAATTACTTTTTACATGTGACACTTTACACAAATAGTCACACAAATAGTACACTTCAAAATAATGTTTGTAATACTCAAAATTTAGTGGTTGTTATCAAATTAAACCTAAGCAGCAGAAAAACTTGCAACTATACAAATATTCTAAAATAATCAAACTGCCCCAAAAACTACATGCATGGGAATGTGCTGGAACAAGCTTTAAGAGAACACACAGACTGTCTCAAGTTCCAGAAAATAAAAAGAACAATGGCATCAGAAAGGTAACTATTGGTGTACCAAGTTACCAACATCAAGAAAGGCAACCTCTATTAAAAGGCAGGTTGTTCCTAATTTTTAACTAATTAATTAACATAATGTTCTTAAGACTATAATAACTATGTTGATGGTAAACTGCCCACCAAATTGTGTTTAGTAAGCCTGTAACAACGTTTGCAATTTGGAAGATACGCCTCAGAGTATGTTCAAATGGTAAACAAAAATCCAGTTTCAAAACAAGCTTTATTGGCAATAATAGTTAATACCAGCAGCGTTACCCAATGTTGTTCAACAAGTTCCCATTTTATTACATTCTACATGGCAGACTTCCTGTTGCAAATTACTACACTGGATAATTCGGGGCACAGGAACAGACTGGCTCCCTTTAAAGTGGACACATAAAAAACAATCTAACGAAATGGATGGGCTGAGTACTACAAATTGTAAGTATATAAACTGGTCTGATTGATTAGTAGGCTATTTCAATGGTTATGCACACCTCATCATACATAAACTGTGATGAAATGGATATGAAGAAGTGATTAGAAAAAGAGACAACTTGATGATTAATCAAGATGGTGTCCCTATTAACACTCACCTGTTTCTATACACGTTCTGTAGCCATGATCGAGCTTCTTACCGACCCGCTCAAGTCTTTCTGAGCTATCTAACAATCGCGCTCGCTGTAAAAATAAACATTCCTGTTTAAAATGTTGTGTTCTTATAGTTGTTGTTATACTTTTATTAAGTAACAACAATGTAATACGTAGAACTGCCGACACTTTCGATAAATATGCATACATGTATCGATAAATATGCATACATGTAGGAGTACACCACAGACCAAAAGAACTGCACATATTAATTCAATTATTATTGCTTTTATTTATATATTGCTTTGGTTTGTAACTAGATAATACACCAGTCTCTCATAATTCTCTTTCGAGTGGCCCATATCAATTATGCATGTTTTCTATGTGAGTTGTTCTTTAGTAATGGTGACAGAAAAGGGAAAAACTGGTCAAAATTTAAACAGCAAATTTGGTTTTGAACTATAGCTTTTTGGAAAGAAGAAACGTTGTAGTACATCAATTGCAAAATAAAAAATCACTTGTGTACACAGTCATTACATAATCTGGATGTAATGAGATGGATCCATGGGGGGTAACCTGCATTACACTGTCACACCATAATTACTGCCATAAGCCTTTACCACTTTGTCATTGTTACTAAGTCTTGTTATATATATTCTGTTCATACTTATCCTACAGTAGATACTGTTGTGGGAATGTCCAAGTTGTGACAATGTAGCGCAGGTTACACTGATGACATAACATTTTGTCAGAACATGGATAAGACAAGATAAGCTAAACTAATAATATCATGAGTTGAGAATGGTCTAAAAGAACTGTGTGGCTGGAAGTTATCTCAGCTGAGCTCAGTTTTGGAATATACAATTGTGTTTAATCTACTGTGTAACCTGCGTTACACGTGACGTCAGTCAAAGCAATAAAAACATAGAAAAAGAAAAGACAGTGAAGACCTGAGTCCTAAGTACAGTACAGTACAGTACAATACAATACACTACAGTACACTACAGTACAATACACTACAGTACACTACAGTACAGTGTGGAAATTAAAACCCAAGAATCATGAAATGTTTTCATCTCTATAATAACAAAATTAAAGGAGTTTTCATTTGTGAAATTTTTATACCTGAACTTGACACAAAATGATACAGCATATTCTAAAAAACCATGTGATTGTCATCACAATTTCTGATTGAAAACTAAGCTTTGAACAAAAATGAGCAGAGATGCACAAAAACCTAGTAAAATATATTAAAACTTTCAACAGTGCAACTTGTGCATCAAGCGACACCACCGTACCGCACTCATGATGCTCCAGTGATTTTCTCAGCTATCAAGGTGAATGGCATTTAAAATGTTGTAAACATCTTCATTTTATCACACAATTTATATAATATTGACAAAACTATGCGTTTTGGTGGTGTATCAGCAGATCGGCTTCAATTCACTCATCAAAGCTCGAAAACTTCAAAATATGCATGAAAATACACATTTATCGAACTTTCACAACAAAATATTGCATTTTAAACTCCCCTTTTACCAAATCAGCCTTACAGAAAGCAAAAAAGTAGCCTATCGAGCGAAAGAGTTCCACACGTAACCTGCGCATCAGGCTGGAACACCATGTGATGCTGCACTATTTTTGGTCGATGATGTGATCTCTGAGGGGAATCCCTGTGTAAAACATCATCACTCTCTGCTGTCTGTTCTTACAAGTCTGTGGAAAAGCCTAACCCCGGGAACACTTGTTGGACACAGATCAATTCGAAAAACCGGCTTTACTGTGTGCATATGCTTTCTGGATAATGACAGTTTCTGACCCATTTTGATGAAGTTCTGTGGTGGAAAGTACTTTTGTTTGATGTCTAGCGACAAGCACTCGATGCTAGCAACGAAATTTCGAACATGTGACGCCATTTTCGTGCAGATTATGCCTTGAAAGAAAGCTAAATTTCTCAAAGTCAACACTTAGAAAAGTAGTTAGCTGTCTCATGTGCTTTATTATCATCCCATAATGCAAAAACAAGGTAAACACATTCAGTTTCGGCAGCACACAATGAGACTTGAGTCTGTAAAGTAAGTCAGTGTCGGCGTTCCCACTTTTGGCTGCCATTTTGAGAGGTACTTTAGATGTAAACACATTTTAATAACTTTTACTAAGCCACTTGGGTCTAGTTACAGATATGTAGTGATTCAAATTTCTATGATCCGTTTCCTTTACAGTGATGGCCTTCTTTGAAATTGTGTCCCAAAACAGCAGCTACAAAATGGATGTGAGTGGGCATATCCCCACTTGTCACCATGGATGTGAGTGGGCATACCCCCACTTGTCACCATGGATGTGAGTGGGCATACCCCCACTTGTCACCATGGATGTGAGTGGGCATACCCCCACTTGTCACCATGGATGTGAGTGGGCATACCCCCACTTGTCACCATGGATGTGAGTGGGCATACCCCCACTTGTCACAATGGATGTGAGTGGGCATACCCCCACTTGTCACCATGGATGTGAGTGGGCATACCCCCACTTGTCATCATGGATGTGAGTGGGCATACGCCCACTTGTCACAATGGATGTGAGTGGGCATACCCCCACTTGTCACCATGGATGTGAGTGGGCATACCCCCACTTGTCATCATGGATGTGAGTGGGCATACCCCCACTTGTCACCATGGATGTGAGTGGGCATACCCCCACTTGTCACCATGGATGTGAGTGGGCATACCCCCACTTGTCACCATGGATGTGAGTGGGCATACCCCCACTTGTCACAATGGATGTGAGTGGGCATACCCCCACTTGTCACCATGGATGTGAGTGGGCATACCCCCACTTGTCACCATGGATGTGAGTGGGCATACTCCCACTTGTCATCATGGATGTGAGTGGGCATACCCCCACTTGTCACCATGGATGTGAGTGGGCATACCCCCACTTGTCACAATGGATGTGAGTGGGCATACCCCCACTTGTCATCATGGATGTGAGTGGGCATACCCCCACTTGTCACAATGGATGTGAATGGGCATACCCCCACTTGTCACTATGGATGTGAGTGGGCATACCCCCACTTGTCACAATGGATGTGAGTGGGCATACCCCCACTTGTCACCATGGATGTGAGTGGGCATACCCCCACTTGTCACAATGGATGTGAGTGGGCATACCCCCACTTGTCACAATTGATGTGAGTGGGCATACCCCCACTTGTCACCATGGATGTGAGTGGGCATACCCCCACTTGTCACAATGGATGTGAGTGGACATACCCCACTTGTCACACTTGATGTGAGTGGGCATACCCCCACTTGTCACCATGGATGTGAGTGGGCATACCCCCACTTGTCACCATGGATGTGAGTGGGCATACCCCCACTTGTCACCATGGATGTGAGTGGGCATACCCCCACTTGTCACAATGGATGTGAGTGGGCATACCCCCACTTGTCATCATGGATGTGAGTGGGCATACCCCCACTTGTCACAATGGATGTGAATGGGCATACCCCCACTTGTCACTATGGATGTGAGTGGGCATACCCCCACTTGTCACAATGGATGTGAGTGGGCATACCCCCACTTGTCACCATGGATGTGAGTGGGCATACCCCCACTTGTCACAATGGATGTGAGTGGGCATACCCCCACTTGTCACAATTGATGTGAGTGGGCATACCCCCACTTGTCACCATGGATGTGAGTGGGCATACCCCCACTTGTCACAATGAATGTGAGTGGACATACCCCACTTGTCACACTTGATGTGAGTGGGCATACCCCCACTTGTCACCATGGATGTGAGTGGGCATACCCCCACTTGTCACCATGGATGTGAGTGGGCATACCCCCACTTGTCACCATGGATGTGAGTGGGCATACCCCCACTTGTCACAATGGATGTGAGTGGGCATACCCCCACTTGTCACCATGGATGTGAGTGGGCATACTCCCACTTGTCATCATGGATGTGAGTGGGCATACCCCCACTTGTCACCATGGATGTGAGTGGGCATACCCCCACTTGTCACAATGGATGTGAGTGGGCATACCCCCACTTGTCATCATGGATGTGAGTGGGCATACCCCCACTTGTCACAATGGATGTGAATGGGCATACCCCCACTTGTCACTATGGATGTGAGTGGGCATACCCCCACTTGTCACAATGGATGTGAGTGGGCATACCCCCACTTGTCACCATGGATGTGAGTGGGCATACCCCCACTTGTCACAATGGATGTGAGTGGGCATACCCCCACTTGTCACAATTGATGTGAGTGGGCATACCCCCACTTGTCACCATGGATGTGAGTGGGCATACCCCCACTTGTCACAATGGATGTGAGTGGGCATACCCCACTTGTCACACTTGATGTGAGTGGGCATACCCCCACTTGTCACAATGGATGTGAGTGGGCATACCCCCACTTGTCACAATGGATGTGAGTGGGCATACCCCCACTTGTCACAATTGATGTGAGTGGACATACCCCCACTTGTCACAATGGATGTGAGTGGGCATACCCCCACTTGTCACAATTGATGTGAGTGGGCATACCCCCACTTGTCACAATTGATGTGAGTGGGCATACCCCCACTTGTCACAATGGATGTGAGTGGGCATACCCCCACTTGTCACAATTGATGTGAGTGGGCATACCCCCACTTGTCACAATTGATGTGAGTGGGCATACCCCCACTTGTCACAATGGATGTGATTGGGCATACCCCCACTTGTCACAATTGATGTGAGTGGGCATACCCCCACTTGTCACAATGGATGTGAGTGGGCATACCCCCACTTGTCACCATGGATGTGAGTGGGCATACCCCCACTTGTCATCATGGATGTGAGTGAGCATACCCCCACTTGTCATCATGGATGTGAGTGGGCATACCCCCACTTGTCACAATTGATGTGAGTGGGCATACCCCCACTTGTCACAATTGATGTGAGTGGGCATACCCCCACTTGTCACAATGGATGTGAGTGGGCATACCCCCACTTGTCACAATTGATGTGAGTGGGCATACCCCCACTTGTCACAATGGATGTGAGTGGGCATACCCCAACTTGTCACAATGGATGTGATTGGGCATACCCCCACTTGTCACAATTGATGTGAGTGGGCATACCCCCACTTGTCACAATGGATGTGAGTGGGCATACCCCCACTTGTCACCATGGATGTGAGTGGGCATACCCCCACTTGTCACAATTGATGTGAGTGGGCATACCCCCACTTGTCACAATGGATGTGAGTGGGCATACCCCCACTTGTCACCATGGATGTGAGTGGGCATACCCCCACTTGTCATCATGGATGTGAGTGGGCATACCCCCACTTGTCACAATGGATGTGAGTGGGCATACCCCCACTTGTCACAATGGATGTGAGTGGGCATACCCCCACTTGTCACCATGGATGTGAGTGGACATACCCCCACTTGTCACAATGGATGTGAGTGGGCATACCCCCACTTGTCACCATGGATGTGAGTGGGCATACCCCCACTTGTCACAATGGATGTGAGTGGGCATACCCCCACTTGTCACAATTGATGTGAGTGGGCATACCCCCACTTGTCACCATGGATGTGAGTGGGCATACCCCCACTTGTCACAATGGATGTGAGTGGGCATACCCCCACTTGTCACAATTGATGTGAGTGGGCATACCCCCACTTGTCACCATGGATGTGAGTGGGCATACCCCCACTTGTCACCATGGATGTGAGTGGGCATACCCCCACTTGTCACAATGGATGTGAGTGGGCATACCCCCACTTGTCACAATGGATGTGAGTGGGCATACCCCCACTTGTCACAATTGATGTGAGTGGGCATACCCCCACTTGTCACAATGGATGTGAGTGGGCATACCCCCACTTGTCACCATGGATGTGAGTGGGCATACCCCCACTTGTCACCATGGATGTGAGTGGGCATACCCCCACTTGTCATCATGGATGTGAGTGGGCATACCCCCACTTGTCACAATGGATGTGAGTGGGCATACCCCCACTTGTCACAATTGATGTGAGTGGGCATACCCCCACTTGTCACAATGGATGTGAGTGGGCATACCCCCACTTGTCACAATTGATGTGAGTGGGCATACCCCCACTTGTCACCATGGATGTGAGTGGGCATACCCCCACTTGTCACAATGGATGTGAGTGGGCATACCCCCACTTGTCACAATTGATGTGAGTGGGCATACCCCCACTTGTCACCATGGATGTGAGTGGGCATACCCCCACTTGTCACCATGGATGTGAGTGGGCATACCCCCACTTGTCACAATGGATGTGAGTGGGCATACCCCCACTTGTCACAATGGATGTGAGTGGGCATACCCCCACTTGTCACAATGGATGTGAGTGGGCATACCCCCACTTGTCACCATGGATGTGAGTGGGCATACCCCCACTTGTCATCATGGATGTGAGTGGGCATACCCCCACTTGTCATCATGGATGTGAGTGGGCATACCCCCACTTGTCACAATGGATGTGAGTGGGCATACCCCCACTTGTCACCATGGATGTGAGTGGGCATACCCCCACTTGTCACAATGGATGTGAGTGGGCATACCCCCACTTGTCACCATGGATGTGAGTGGGCATACCCCCACTTGTCACCATGGATGTGAGTGGGCATACCCCCACTTGTCATCATGGATGTGAGTGGGCATACCCCCACTTGTCACAATGGATTTGAGTGGGCATACCCCCACTTGTCACAATTGATGTGAGTGGGCATACCCCCACTTGTCACCATGGATGTGAGTGGGCATACCCCCACTTGTCACAATGGATGTGAGTGGGCATACCCCCACTTGTCACAATTGATGTGAGTGGGCATACCCCCACTTGTCACCATTACTGAAGAACAACTCATGTAAATGCAGTGCTTTGGGCGGTCCTAAGGACTAGATATTGCACTATATAAGAACTAAATTTTTTTCCTTACATTTTGTGTTTCAATGCATTAAAACGTGGAGTGTGACTTCAATAAACTACAACTATTTACTTACTTACAATTTTATAATATAATGTCAGAATAAAACAGCATTTAAAGATTTACCAAATACAGCCAGACTAAAATGTATACGAAAATAATGAAATTGTTTTGGAGACAGCAGTGAACCAGAGCTAGCGACAGAAGAGAAATAATGAAAGGCTGGTACTATATGAGCCTCACCCTGTATGGAGAAAGAGAGGAGAGCAGCAACTTGAGATAACATTTGAAGCCACACTCAAGTGAGAGAGACCTGACAGGTGTGAGAAGGGAAGGAGTCGTACCTGGTCCTCTGACTGATGACCCTCCTCCATCCCCAGGAGCTCCTCCCGACTGTGGACGGTGTCACTGAAGGCAATCCGAGCCTTCTTCTGTAACCAACCATGTTCCACACGATGAGAGTAACAAAGGTAGCAACAACACGGTCTTCTACCATCACCTGTTTATAATTGCTATATTAACTGTGTATTACACTGTCCCATCCTACTATACTGTCTGATGATGGCACAATATGAGCAGTGCAACATCTTGCCCGACATTAAGTTTATTGAACACCATTAAAGCTATTTTGAAATGTTTGGACACGTACAAAGATTATGCCATGCAGAACAAGCATTAGTTAAGGACTGACGCACTGAAATGACAAGTTGATTTCACCCCTTGTAACAATATCTATACACATGACTGTGGCATTATAATCGAATCTTATAGTGAATTAAAACCAGACGACATAAGGATGTTGAACTCTTGCTGCAGTTCATTCTTAGAAATTACTGTTACAACAGGAATATCTGCTTACTAATTCCTTCTCAAGTGTTGCCAGTTCCGCTTGGTAACTTTTCAGTCGAGTCTGGTACTTTTGTCTGTCAGCAGGTGGCAGGCCACGCACCTCAAGCTCCATCTGTTCGAGCTGTCAAACATTCATTGTGTTTATTAATAAATACTGGTATTGTAAAAAAAATACTATCAAGCATCCATATGACTTTAGAAAATAATATTAAGGGTAGCCGCTGGTCATAAATTAATTTTTGTGCCATTTTAGGATTTCATCATTTTTGAATACATTAACATGTTATACATTTACATTTGTTAAGATTCTGATTACAAATCACCTATAAATAGATGATGTATATATGCGTGTACAGCTTAACATAATTTATTATGTTCATATTTTGTTTTGGCCGTTTTTTCAAAACGATATTTTTGATCATTTGTGACACTGGCTTTTGATCATTTGTGACACTACACAACATAAAGAACTAAAATGTTCACCGGTTATTCTGCAGAATGTTCCAGTTGTAATGAGCTATTTTGGATGACATAGATTTATTGTAAGGGTTTGTAAACAAGGGTCAACCAATTAGGAAATTTAAAAAAAATCTTCACCTGAATGGCACAATTCACTATGGTCATAAAACACTTGTTCCAACAAAGAACTTATTGCAATAGTATGAGGGTATTTGCTATCATTTAGTCTGAATAATTTTTCCCGTCGGGGCATATGTCCATAGGCACATAAATCGCTATTGCCATGACAACAATTAGAAAATTAGCCGTTTTTCACATGTTCAACAATCTTCACCCAACTAATGAAATTCTAAAACTTTATGAAGATATGATGCTATGGCCCATAGTTACTTTAGGACTAGCAACTAACCTTACGTCATCAGAAATAAATATGACAGATGACATTTAAGAATCATACATTGCAAGAAAGTAATTGGTGTTATTATAAATTGTTCAAAACAACTTACCAATTCATGTGTTTCATCCAGCAATCTTTCAACATGGCTGACTTCTGTGCTCTTGTCACCTACAAAATGAGAACATAAGAAGTCATACGACACAGACACTCTTCACTGGCGTCACATTATCACTCATCTGCACTGTGTGAAAGTACCGTATTTGACCACAGTACCATACCCACATTATCACCCACCCCATTTTGTTCACACAAAAAACATTAAATGATCAAAATATAGATGAAAAACATGCAGAAATGTGAAATGCCACAAAATTGGCAGAAAACTGTTGAACAGTCTTCAAATTTTATGTTGTCTGCTCCAATGTTTTTATCGCTGGTAGATGTTGCTATCAATTAATTACCACAATTTGAATTCATGGCATAATTTGCATTAAATAAAATGGCAGACACATTAAATGTAGAATCCCAATTTTTGAATACGTATTTTTCCAAAAGCACATCATTAATATTTGAGGCATAGTAAAATAGCACAACACAAACATTTTCATTAGAACTCACTTAGTTGTCATAATTTGCATAAATGATTATGTAATTATCATAAAACAAAATTACGGACATAGTAAATGTGGAATCCCCCTGAATATTATAATGGTGGAAATACCCATCTTAAACTGGCTAATTATTACTATTAGCAAGAAAAAACAAATGTAATAAGTTCTTATTTTATATTTAACTGAGTATGTTTGGAATACAGGTTCCTGAATTTCAAGATAAGTAAAATTAATTATTAAGTGTAGCCAGCATACTGTCAATATGGATTGCCTGCATGACAGCCAGGCGCCAAATCCGCCTAGCGGACAACCAGCACAACGCTACCAGGCGGCAAGTCTATTTTTAGCACAGCGTCACCGTCTGCAGTGACATTCTCAAAAACCATGTAACTAGGTCGCACAAAATGTAATTTCCGCACTTGTAAACCTTTTTTAAATGTCACATAGCATATGTCATATATACATATATATATCATCTGAACAATGTGAAACTAACAAACAAAACTTGAATTTTAGGCGATAACATCAAAAATGACGATCCAAATAGGTTTACAAGTGCGGGTTTTCAATTTGCTGCGACCTGTTTTTGCGAAAACCGGACTGTCACAGATCGCCGTCGGCATGATATTTTTGGCACACATCATCGCTAAATCACGAACGATAAGTTCGTCTAATAAAGGAATACTTTTTAAAACTTTATACCATTGTAAAGAACATTATCTTGTTGTTCCAGTTATATTAAATATGTATTATTTAACACGGACTGAATGACGAAAGGCTGCGTGACCGGTGGCCTGTCGTAGTTTAGCATCAGAACTGACCAGATCCAACAACCGCTAATGAAAGATTTCATGAGTAAAGAAAAAAATCAACGCTCACAAGAAACAGGGCAAGTTTGTTCACTCTACATTGCTCTATTTCACTCAGCTATGTGAATGAGTACTTGGCTGTTGGTATTTGTGTATGAATAGTCGTTGTGTAGTAATGGCAGCATGGCTAAATGTTTCCCAGAGAAGTTGAAATGGTGTTCAATTGAACATGTCTGCCAGGGAGTTAAGTGTAAAATGCTTTGAGCAGTCCTACAGATTCGACACCACACTATATATAAGAACTGAAATGTTGTCTTAAAAAAATTGTAATATCTTTGCCTTAGGCTCCAGACTAGTCTAATACACACAAGTATAAGTGTACCCATGGCTACGACTACAGCAAACTATATTACTGACATGGAGACACGATATAAATTATACATGATAAATACAAATTATTTTGAACTGCAAAGTATACAGTAACAATAAATAAACAATCAGCCAAATAATATATTTATACATTTAGCGTTGTTTAGCAAAGCAAAAGAAACAACAAAAAATAAGAAAGTTGCTGTGGTACGGGAAACTTCTAAATAAAGACAGTTATGGCTTTATTCAGCCAATTGCCAAAAATATATCGTGTCACTTAATGTTGCTGTTATTGAAATCAATTATATAATGCTGGGTGACTCGGTCTATGTGGCAGCTCAAGCCTCAAGTGACACTGACAGTGACAGTCGAGGCTCGGCCTCGAGTGTTTGACACCTCAAAACTGAAATCCGGTTGGTAGTTCTTGAAAAAACACCAAGAGTACATTAATGTTTCATTATTCTAAGGTTACACGACCAACATATTTACTTACTCCCTGATAAATTTGGGATTTTCCCAGTGTGAGAAACTATTTCAGCTGTTAAACTGGAATATTGTTGTTCGTAAGATTCCATCAACGACGCCATGTTTTGATGTTTGAGGGTGTGTTATTCCAGTATCCGGAATTAATTATTTAATTCATTCTTAGTTTTATAATAAATTATTCAATAGCATATTGGTTAATCAGATCACATAGAGGATATGTATATATGATAAGAAGATGATCTACCTTAACCAGTTGTCTACATCTGTTTTTATTTTATTTATTTAAGTAATGCAAATGAATAATGAGACGGGAACATGAAGTTAAAAAATGGCGAGGCTTCCGGAAGTGTTCTTCCGGTTTGCCTCCTTTTCGGCATAGCTCAGAAATAGGTATGGAGTGAAAAGCTATCACGTTGAAATAAAATCCACAATCATCTCCTTTTGATAGTATGCTATGTATGAAAAATGACCACCACAATAAACTGAAGCATATAGAAACCACTAAATACATGAACATATTTGAAAATAGCTAAAATTTGCTTCAGAGTCGCCATGGTGCAGAGACTGAGGTTCCGTCGGCGTTTGAGCTACAACACCAAATCCAACAGAAAAAGGATGTATGTGGGCTGCTTAATAATATCTTCGTCTTTACACCAGTGTCCTAGTCATCTGTAGGGTATACTTTGTTTTGTGGCTGTTGACAGTGTTGTATTGGTTTGAGTCTGTTGTTTGAAGTCTTGTAGAACGATGAATTGAATTGCTTTACTCAATTACTGCTACTCGTCAAACTCAAAGGACACCAGTCACGCATGTGGAATTGTTAGTTATCCGAAATGATTATTGGATTATATAAGTAATCTGCACTTGTGTCAACTCCGGACCCACCTCCGCCATTAACTTGAGTTTTGTTTTGCTTGACTTTGATACCTCAGTGTGTTAGTTCCGTCATTCAACATCATCCCAGACATATTTATATTACAAATATATCCTATTGTGTCTTGTGCACTTTGGAAGCAAAAATAGTTACTTGGTTTGCACTAGTCTGCAGCCGTGTGTTATCACATCGCGCACGTAAAATTAGCGATATTACAGCGTATGTTATTGCAAACCGGGGTGCTATTTACACCTCGGTGTGCTAAGACGCAATATTCTTAAACGTAACTATGCCCGAGATGATGTTGAATGATGGAACTAACACAGTGAGATATCAAAGTTAAGAGAAAACTCGAGTTATAACGACAAAATCAAGGTGGGTCCGGATTCGACAGAAGTGCCAAATAACGTTAACAATTTATACAGTGTACCCATAAATTGAATTGATGCCTTTTGATGGTCCCTATATTATTACATACATGCTTTTTGCATTGGATCAGACCAGTGATATTCTAGTAAGGTCAGAAACTCTCACGTCTGAAATGCAGCAACACCCAGAAAATGGACCACTCAGTTCCATAGTAAGGTGCCCATATTGGTATTATCTCCAACTTGAAAATATTGTTTGACGTGGTCATGTGTGTACATGTGTCATGTTATAATGCCTACAGCTTCGTTGTGCTCATCTTTCCCTGTATGTCTGATACTGATCCATGATTTCTGGTTTTTTTCTCCCCCCGTCTGGTTTTTGATAGTCAAAAGATTTTTGTTAGCGGGACGTACTAGAAGTGAAAAAGTTGCTGACAAGCTGCAGTGATTTTAACAAATTATGTATGATTAATTATTATTCTTTTGCATTTCATCTGCTGCCATCAATCTTGGAATACCACAGTTCAAAAACACCAGGTGTGTATCAAAAGAAATCCTACAAGCAACTACTGTGAGCAGTGACATTTTAGTAAATTATGTACACAGTAAAATGTATTTATCCGCATAAAATATAGGTAACAATCTCTGATTTATCTATAATGAGAACTGGAATTGAACTATGGACCAGTTGTTGTATTGTGCAATCAAACATTACTAGTATTTCTCTCTTGGTTACAATGTTTGGGGGAAAATGCTCACTTTGTTTTATAGAAATACACTAAATACAGTCATTTATTAAGTGTTTCATATCCTCTTTTCTTTGAACATATACATATAATGCAGATTGAAAATGGGTGAGTGGGATAAGTTACCATTTTGGTGGAAAATCATGTACAGAACAATGTTAACCGCTTTTAAGATAAACTACATAAATAGCACTAAATATAACGTGCTGTGTGGCTGATTTAACCTGTTATTTGTGCAGGTGGAAAACTGGTATATCTACACCAGAAGAAGCTTGGAACCATCCCAAAATGTGGTGACTGCAAAGTGAAACTTCATGGGGTAAGTCACATAAAAATGTATTTTAATATGTTGTGAAGCGCCACGAACACTACTGGATGTGGCGCTATACCAAATAAAATATATTATTATTAAAATGATGGTAGTGTTGTGACCAAGTAAATTTTAATTTATCCACCCTAAAGCTAAATTCCCAATACTTTCGCATATATACAAATCAACACGTTGAGAGGAATGAATGAAATAAGATTTTGTAGAAATGAGGTATCATTTTATTGCTAAAGGATTTTTTTATAAATAAAATGATCAAATCTAACATTCAATAATCATAGGGATATTATTATTTGAACTTCATCCCACAAAAATAAAAAGGTAACGTTTTATCCTGCTATCAGATCATTACTGGGTGGATATATGCCCTACGTCCAGTGAGACAAATGTAGTCATATATGTTATCTACCAAATAACATAAAAATGAATTAAATCTGTTGAGAACTTTTATTTTAAAGATTTGTTTCCAATATAAAATAGGCCGATTCTAGCAGCCCTATCACTGCCACTTTCCCTACTGGCGCACACTCGCGGCTCGCCAGGACAAATATCTCGCTGCCAAGTTGTTAACCTTTCACCTCAAAAAGCATCCAAGTCATTCTAACTATCTGAACTAGTATAATAACCTTATTCATGAATACTGTGAGGCATTTTATTGAAATATTGATGCAGTAACTTGAGATAATCCAAAGTAAACTTTAGAAGTGAACAATTCTCTGCAACGATGTCTGCCATTTTGTTGTTTACTTCATCTCTGGAGGGCTGGGGACGGGGTGTCTGAAATGCTTTGTTCTGATTCGCTGAATTACCTTAGCCAGCTGATGTCATTTTGGCAGATTGGCCAATACAGAGCTTTTCATTGATATCACATATGTGGGGATCTAGACTTTAGGGATGGATATGTAAATTCATTACGCGGGGCATGGTAAAACCATACAAATTTTGTCGCCAGCTTGTTCACGTTTTGTTGACTAGGTATTTGATCAATCTGCTCATAAATAACTATACATCATCATTGTGCAGCTGTAGTGTCCCGTAGTTGGGCGAAGGCCTCAGCAGGTCGTTTTCAAATCTGCTTGTCTTGCGCTATCCTCTGCCAGATGGTCCCCTTCCAGTACCTGTTCGTAAGGTCTCAGGGTTGTGATACGCGAAAGCCTTCTCGTAGTCAATGAAAGCGATGGAGAGCGGGATATTATATTCTTGGCACTTCTCTTTCAGTTGGATTACGATGTGTATATGGTCTGTCGTTGTATACCTGCTTCTGAATCCTGCTTGCTCTCTTGGTTGGTTTTCGTCGAGTGTCTTCACTAGCCTATTCGTTAGTGTCTAGTGAGTAATTTGTAGATGTTTTATAACAGACATATCGGTCTGTAATTTTTTAAGTCTTTCTTATTTCCCTTCTTGTCAGGGTCTTGAAGATTATCACCATCTTTGCGTTGGGTATTCGTCTTTCTGATAAGCGTTTAGCATACAGCTTAGCCAGTGTCTTCGAGATGGTATTTTCTCCTGGTTTCAATGTTTACATGGTCGTTGCCTGATGTTTTCCCATTCTTCATATCGTTTCTCGTATGATCTCTTGTTTGTATTTTCTGACGTCCTCCTTCGCTTTCTTTTTGATGATCTTGCATATTTTTGCGTACTCCCTATTTGTTTTTATGGTCGCTGTTATCCACCGTTTCTCATCGTTTCATCATTAGTGCTCGTGTTGGTGACAATATTCTCGTCACTACATGCCTGTTGATTACTTTGGCTACACTTGTCACACTTAGTTGGATCATCTCAGTGATGTTTTCGCTCGTGGTGTCAATGTCGTCTAGTTCCTGTATTGTCTCGAATCGATTTCGCAGTTTGAGTAGGAATTCGATGTTTTTCTTCCAGTTTGTGTGGTCTCTTTGTTTATCAACTTTCAGCCTTGACATCCGGTTTGATGTTGCTCATTATCATTCTGTCGTCACTTCATAGTTACGTCATTGACCATGTCTGGCCTATTTGTTAGGATATAGTCTATTTCGTTCTTTGTTTCTCCATTTGGGCTTTTCCCAAGTCAATCTCCTCCCTGCTTTCTTCTGGAACATGGTATTCATGATTTTGTACTTTCTTGATGTTGCCCATTCTACCAATGTGTCTCCTCTTTCGTTTCTCACACCTAGGCTAATTTTGCCTGTTGCCATTTCCTAAATCTTTGTTCGTTTCCCTACTTGCACATTAAAGTCTCCCATCACCGTCATGTAGGGGGTTGGCTTTTCTAAGGTCTCATCCACGTCGTTGTAGAAGTTGTCTGTGTCTTCTTTTGAGTATGATGTTGTTGGTGCATATACTTCAGACCTGCCTACCATTCCGGATTGTCCGGAATCATTCCGGAAATACACCTCAAATTACGGTATTACGGCGAGGGATAAAATATTATTGATTCTTTTGTTGTCACAATGATCGTCAATCACTTTCCTGCTCCTCAAATTTAGCTTCACTTTATTCAACAGGTTGCAGCATTATACACTGCTTGTTGTGACATGGTTTTTTATTTGGTGCTTCTGGTCGTAATCTGACCAATAGGAAACAGCGTTACGACAAATTTCGCATTTCCGCACTCATGGCTGCTCAAACAAGAAGTCACGACTCACGCGGCACAAAATGATGGCGGGGATCAAAACGGCACCACTACCAGCCAAGAAGAAAAGTGCTGCAAAAGTTTATAACCGCATGCACACAGACATGGCCCGTATTGTAAAGTTTAAAGAAGAGGGTCGGCTTTACATACTGCTGTATACGCGAAATTTATTTTCCTATTTCACATGACATGGTGGCTGGGATAATTGTAGGTACTGAATACGTCGTTAGACTAGTACTAGTGACAGAGTAGTGGGTGTTGTACTTGTAGTGTCAGGCCAACTGACTACTAAGACTAAGTTAGTGTATTTATTGAGTTTAGTCTATCATTTACAGGGATAGGCTTATATATCCTAGAGTTGAGTAGACTAGACGTCGACAACTAGCGTAACATAATGGTTTTGCCGTCCCCTGGCACGACTTTGTCAAGTTTGTGCTTGACTTTGATCTAGTCAAGCTACTATACTGTATAGTCTATAGCCTGGCCATATACCGGCTATTAATATTAATCCTAATGACACCATAAATAGACAATGACGTGACGCATTGTTATAATTTGTCATGTTTTTGTAGTCAGCATGCTGTTTTTTAAATTTACATAAAATCAGAATTACAATGTGTATAGACACATTTGCATTACCGTTACGCTTGTTCACGTTTGATTTCCACCAATGCTGGTTATTACTGACAGTGGTGTTCTTTTCCTGACAATATCTGACACGGTTCTGAACTATTACTGACAGCAGGCCTATATTCCTGAAAATCAGTGTAAATGGGAAGATCGATTACTGACAGGAAGTTTTTGGGGTAGACAGGTCTGATACTTGTACTATCTTCAGTTTGTGGCGCTTTGTTATGCATGGAACATGTACTGCTACTCTGGGGCTGATTGTGTTAATCCTCACTATATTGTCTTTCCATTTCTTCTTTTTGAGAAAGCCTACTCCTGCTTGGCCGTTGTTCGCTGTGGAATGGTATAGTAGATGGTCGCTTTGTAAGGTTGTGAAGCATTCCTTCTTTGGACTTCTCCGATCCCGATCACATCCTATACCAATGTGGTTTCCCAAAATTCTTCCTCCAGTTCTTATATCTGTTAGTAGTGTTCTTACATTATATGTTATCTTCATTCTACTTACCTTCTCTCAGCGGCTCATCTTTACCCAGAGATTCTTAGCAGCCACTGAATGCAGCCCTGATTGACCCGAACCGTCTCCATGGTCATAGATTCTTCCGATGCTACTGGGGGCCTTGGCTTTATTTTTTTTTGCATGCTGGTGTTGGCCTACTCTTCCTCGGCAGCCGAACTAGTACCAAACCACCACCCAGCCGGTGCCTGGATTCAAACCCCAGTCCGTCCAGTCGAGAGTCCTTTACTCTAACCACTCGGCCAATGTGCCATTTAAATATACACCATCTTCAAAAATCTGTCGGTTGTCCAACGATACCAAATGTTCGCGTGTCAGTTACCTAGCTCGGAAACTAAAAATGTTACTATAAAGGTAAGTACCCTCGGCCGATGAATCGGCCCTGGCCGGTTGCAGGGTTAATCATCATTCGTCGTTTTGTTCCCTATGTCCAGCCAGTTTAACTGGTTCCACTAGCTTCCTACTGAAACTCTTCATACTAATCAGGCAGCCATCCCTCTTGACTCCTCAATTCTTATCATGTATACCACAATTCTATTTGCCCAGTTATTTCTGCTAATCTGGAATTTCTCTTGTTTTTCTGTCATTGCCTTAGTCCCAAGGTAGGCTAGTCTAACGCAGCACTTTTCCTTTGAGTTACAAAAACTAGCAGTTTTAGTGAAAGTTGTTATCTACCTGCAGATCACGCCATCGCGACCAATGCAACGTTGTGGTATGTCTAAGAGGCTGAAGACCGTCTCGCGCACATATGGTGGTTCTCGCTGCCACCGGTGTGTCCGTGAAAGGTTGGTGATTGTTTTTATCTGTTATGTTTGCTTAGATTTTAGAAATCAAGGTATTAAGGTAGGTAGTATGGATTCAAAAAGTGATTTTTGACATTTTTTTTAAAGGACTTTCTTTGCTGTTTATGTACTTTCATATCCTTACCTCAATATGCAGTTAGTATATTAGCTGAAAAAGTAATAAAAAGTGGCAATATTGAGGTTTCTTCGGATGGCTCTAGGCAGAATTTGGTTATAAAAATTACCTTATCGTTTTCTCGGAATACCATTTTTGCTGTGAGTACTTAAAGTTGCTGCGCTCTAGTAGAATAAATACTGGGTATAACTGCAAAAAAAATTTGCACCGCAGTGCCTAATGAGTATATCTACTGCATGAATTAAAGAAATCGTAATATATTTAATGGTTTCTGAATTATAGGCATTAATTATGTGAAAAACTTACACAAAATAGTTTTTTTCAACAAAAAATCTTTGTTCACGTAAACAACACAACACATCTGATTTCTGTGATATTCATGCAGTAGATATCCATAACAGTAATCCCTGTGTTAAATTACAAGCTTGTAACTTGAATACGTTTTTGGTTAGAGCGCAGCAAAAAATACCTAATTTTCCCTATTATGGCGGCCATATTGAATACCTAATTTGCATAATTTATGCGAAACATGAAAAAAACCTTAACTATGTTGGTATGTATCTGCATACCAAATATGGTTGATCTGTGTTGAAAACTAAAGATTTTGGGTGGAATCCATACTACCTACCTTAACAGCAACGGTACTTTTTCGTTTAATGGTTTCAGTACACACATGTTTATGATTGAATGGATATTGTTTCTTAGATTTAAAGATTGACAGTTCAGTTGCCAATGTGCTGATGTTAACATCTAGCATTTATTTAGTGATATTTTGAAAAGAATCCTGTTTTCATCTAGCCAGGAAGACCAAAGAAAAGAATTACCATAAATCAATCATTTAGAAAGAAGACATTTTCAATAAGATACTGCTCTAATCTTGCACATATAACCTTCCATGTATCCCAGGGAAATTCTCAAACTTTCAAAGGTGCTAACAGGAATAAATTAAGGTAATTGCTGCTGTCCTGTACAATAATCTTTGTGAATGATTCATCTTTTATGTCGTGTTATGTTGGTGTTACACTAGCTTTGATTCTGTGGCATTAGCAACAAATATTGATTTCTGCATGTATGGCAATCCAGGTACGATCCGATCTGCAAATTGTTACATAAGTAGTTTTTATGTTCAGTAGTCAAGTTTCCTGACGTGTTGCTTGTTTTCATTGCAGAATCGTGCGTGCTTTCCTCATTGAAGAACAGAAGATTGTTGTCCGAGTAATGAAGGCACAGGCAGCTTCCAAGAAATAAACACCGATACTTGTACAATATCACTACATGGCCTAATAAAATGGCACTGTGAGATAGTTTGGTGTTATGCTTCATTATTTCCTATAATTAATTATGTTAGCATAGCCAATATGATGTACAAACTAAGTGAACAAAGATTGTTTTTTGTAATTTTATTTCTAATTGGTGAAGCATCCTTTCTGCAAGGCAGCCAAATACAAACCCTGGTAGTGGTGCCAATCACTTCTAAAGAAAGCACGATTTATATATGGCAACTTGATCATCTGTTATAAATTACATTACCATACATATATGTTTTATATTGCTACTTTTTGAGTCCCCATTCAAAGAATCCAATATCTTTGAGATCCTGCTTCAACTGGTCAACCTTATACTGTGGTATTGGAGCCATGGGCAGCCGCGGCTGACCTACATCCAGTCCAAGAATCTTCAACACAGCCTTTATGCCACCAGACATGCCAAAACCTGCAACAAGTTAATTTGTGGATGTGTTTTACGACAAGTAAAAAGTAACAAGGTGTTGTGGACACTTAAAAAAATGTACCTCTGTTCATTACACAAAATAAGAGACGATATCAGACTTGAGAAATTGGGTTGAGTGGTAGAGGTAAACGACACTCACCGATCTTAGCCTGGATCTTTGCAACAGCATTTACGCGATGCTGAAACCAGAATAAAAACTGACCTTATTTGTGTGACTACATAAACAATCGGATGCATACTCTGTAAAACCTTAACTTATGCAGTGCATATTCCTACCAAGTGAACACAACCGGTTCATTCAACAACAAAATAATTTCTCCAGTACATAATATGTATGATCAGGTCATACACAGATCTTCCATTTGTTCGACAATAAAAATATAACTGCAGCAAGAACAAGACTTGAGCAATTAATGGCATACTGAACTGGTAATTTAGTGCTTATTAATTGTTTTCAACGAAGAGCCTGTAATATGGTATTTATTGGTTGCTTTCTCAATATACATCCCATTACCATAGAAAGGAGACCTACAGCTATGCTCCAACTACAGAACCATATCACTCATTAGCCATGCAAGCAAACTATTGCTGAGAATCATAATGAAAATAATGCAAGATAAAATGGAAGTGAGCAGTACACAGGCAGGCTTCAGAAAAAACAGGCAACAGGGACCACATAATCAATCTGAGAACGTCGATTCAGAGAGATAAATAATGATCTAAGAATATGCTTCATCGACTATTCCAAGGCGTTCGACTGTGTGAATCATCAGATGATGTGGAAAACGCTCAATGACATGAACTTCCACCCAAAGATAATCGCCCTCTTGAAATCACTTCATAGCAACCAACAAGCAGTGGTCAGGCTGGAAAACACAACTACATAAACTTTGTCAGTGGGAAAAGGAATAAGACAAGGATGCATTTTATCTCCTATAACTATTCAACCTCTACACAGAAGACATAATGAGAGATGTATAATTAGGCTCTGTGCCACTTTTGAAGTCTACATTGGCTTCCTGTACGATATCGTATAATTTTTAAGATCTGTACCATTACATATCAGGCACTGTCCAATAAGCAACCATCTTATTTGCATTTATTGCTTACTCCTGTAAGAAAATCTATCCAGCTTCGATCATCTAGTTCTGACCTACTTTTTGTTCCTAGAGCCAACACTAACATTGGAACTAGGGCTTTTTCTGTTGCTGCACCAACTCTTTGGAATATGCTTCCTCTTAGTGTTAGATCAGTTGAAAATATTACAAAATTCCGTCGTCATTTAAAAACGTATCTTTACAACCTTGCTTATCCACCTTAGCTCCCTAGCACCTTGACCCATCTGTTGACAACTGGAAAACTACTTATGGACTTTGAGATTGACCAACCCTTTTGTTTTGATGCGCCTCTGAGCTTGGTTTCCAAGGATTTAGGCGCAATAGAAGTTATCTTATTATTATTATTATTATTAGAAGTACAATATACGATGAAGTGAATATTCATGGACAGAATAAGAGACCTACGATACGCAGATGATACCGCACTCCTGTCCACTACAACAATCGGCCTAATAAACCTAATCATGTCTGTAAAAGAACACAGTGAGAAAAAGGGCTTGTTACTTATTGTGAAGAAAACAAAGACACTGACAGATGCATTAAAACAGAAATTTCAATCAATAAGCTCTATACGGGAGCGAAACGTGGACACTGAACAAAGAAGACATGAGAAGAATACAAGCGTTTGTGATGAAATGTTACAGAAAAGTCCTAAGAGTGCCATGGATAACAAGAACAACAAATATAGAGATCCATAAAAAAATTATACATAAAGAACTGCCAACTAGTGCATAGAATAAAAGGACTAAAACTGAGTTATTTTGGCCACATCAAAAGATACAATTCCTTAGAAAAAACAGTCATAGAAGGCAAAGTGGAGGGAAAGAGAGGAAGGGAAAACCAAGGAGAAGATGGGAGCAGAACATCAGCGACTGGTTGGAAGACGACATCGTGAGAGCAGCGAGACGAACGGCAGACAGAGCAGCGTATCGTGGGATCATCCGGGCAGCTACGTCTCGCAGAAATATGCTGAACTGAAGAAGAAGAAGCTTGCTTTCTAAAATGTCTTTGAGGACATCCACTAAACATCCTATTTGGACAGACCTGTCCAAGTCTTGCCCCACCCACTGACCCTATTTAGACTGACCTGCTCAAGTCTAGCTGACTCCAGATCACCTTTCTCAAAGGCGGCCTTGAGACGGTTCAACACGTTGCCGCAGTAGCTGCTCATCACCCCCGTCTCGACACCGACGGCCAGACAGGCGAGGTACATCTATAGGACACATTGTTTCACATATAATAAGGCTCCAAATGACAATGAAGTTGCGAGTCTCAATCAGCGTTTACCTGTGTGTGGCCCACCATTCTCATATATCCGTTGGCTATTTTAAAATTAAGCATTGGTAGTCGTGATTACTCTGTCATGTTCTGCTTTATGGAGTATTGGGTCGATATTCGCTGTTGCCTCACAACAAAAGTGCTCCAAAAAGAAGTACTATATGAAACCATCGTATCTGTTATAGCTATTACACATACACAAAATACTGTTTTGCAAAAGTTTTATCATTTTAGGATGCAAAATGTTAATTTAATAGGATGTTTTCTTTCCTTGTATAATTTAGTTGTTAAAAACTATCGACCAACATACAGAGTGAGTTAACATTTTGTTTGATGCTAAAATTGTTATTTTAATGTAAGATCAATTTCGATATATGTTTGTACTGGAATTTTTTTTTAGAGATCCTGTTCTTCTTCCCCTGGCTCCCTTGCGAGGTGGGGTCCACGTCACTTGGTGGCTTCTTCTACTTTTCTTATCAGTTCTTTCCACGTCTCTCTCTCTCTCTCTCTTCTCTCTCTCTCTCTCTCTCTCTCTCTCTCTCTCTCTCTCTCTCTCTCTCTCTCTCTCTCTCTCTCTCTCTCTCTCTCTCTCTCTCTCTCTCTCTCTCTCTCTCTCTCTCTCTCTCTCTCTCTCTCTCTCTCTCTCTCTCTCTCTCTCTCTCTCTCTCTCTCTCTCTCTCTCTCTCTCTCTCTCTCTCTCTCTCTCTCCTCTCTCTCTCTCTCTCTCTCTCTCTCTCTCTCTCTCTCTCTCTCTCTCTCTCTCTCTCTCTCTCTCTCTCTCTCTCTCTCTCTCTCTCTCTCTCTCTCTCTCTCTCTCTCTCTCTCTCTCTCTCTCTCTCTCTCGTCCGCAATGGCCACCCATTCATGGCTATCCCCTCCCCAGGGCTTGTTTTATACTGTCGTTCCATCTCAGCCTTGATCCTCGTATCCGTCGTCTGCCACCCTCTTCCACTTTCCATGCTCTTTTAGGCAGAATGTCTTCACCCATTCTTTGTGCTACCTGTAGTTTCTTCTCCGGTCTCTCTGTCAGTGGCAGTGTTCCCAACCCATATATACAGGCTGGTACAACGCAGGTTTCCAACACTTTTCCTTTCAGTTTTTTCTTCAGTTTTCTATCCCACATAATGCCTTCTACCCTCTTCCATGCTGCTGCTCCTGCTTGCACCCTCTCTGTATTTATTTACTATTCCTTCCATCCTCACACACTGTACCGTCCAGGTATACAAAGCTGTTCACTTGTTTAATGGTCTGTCCGTCAACAACTATTTGCAGATCTACCTCCTGTTCACCTATCAAAAGTACTTCAGTCTTCTCCAAATTCATTCGGAGGCCGTGTTTTCTGAAGGTGTCACTTCCATTCTTGCAATGCTTTCTGTAGTTCCTCTTTCTTATCAGCTACCACTGCTAGGTCGTCATCATACAGTGTCTTCTTAAGTTCTTCTTGCTCCGATATCTTTCCACTGATCAGATTCATCACCATAATGAAAAGCCGGGGACTCAAGGCACTTCCCTGTCTGAGTCTTACTTCCACTCCAAATTGTTCCGATGTTTCTCCTTCGACTCTCACTACCGCTGTTGTCTCATTGTACATTTCCTCCACCATTCTGACTTCTGCTTTTCCAACCTCCATCATGATTGCCAATGCGAGTTCTCTCGGCACGGTGTCAAATGCCTTTTCCAGATCTACAAAACCGAATGCTACATCCTTTTTAAATTCACTCTTCTTCTCGATACTTTGTCTGATGGCAAACAATCCATCATCTATACCTCTCCATTTCCTAAATCCCAGCTGATTCTCTCCGATTTTGTTCTCCATTAAAAGCGTAATCCTAGCATCCAGTATCCTTTCCAACAATTTCAGGGCTTGGCTCAGTAATGTGATGCCTATGTATTTCCCTGGGTCATGGATGTCCCCTTTCCCCTTCCACATCGGCACAATCACTCCTCTTCGCCACTCTGCTAGTATCTCTCCTGCTGTGAAGTACACATTAAACAACCTCGTCAGCCACTTAATTCCAACTAGTATGTTTGCTTTCACCATTTCCACTGAGAGTTCATCCACTCCTACAGCCTTTCCAGTTTTCATCTTCTTTACTGCTTTTTCCACCTCTTCTTCTGTTATTGTCCTCACCTCCAGCTCTCTCCTTACAGTATGATGTATCTGTATCTCATATTCTCCCTCCGGATTTAATAGTTTCTTGAAATACTCCTCCTAAATATCCAACATTTATTTTGCTCCAGTGACCAGTGTCCCGTCGCTTCTCTTCATTGCTGATGTTCGTATAGTATCTTAGCTGTCTCTATCTCTATCCCTGACAAGTTTGAAGATCAGTTTTCCTTCCATCTTCTTCAATCCTATAAAATAATTCCTGCCGTTTTTCATATCTTGCTTTATCAACCGCCTTATCAGCTGCCTTCTTCTTCTCCCGGTACTTCTGCTTCAGCGTTGTCTAGTCTTCACCACTCGCTTCTTCCACACACTTCTGTGCCTCCTTTTTTCTCGTATTGCTTATTCAACTTCCTGGTTCCACCACCACTGTTCTTTCAGCTTTGTGTGGGCTTCCCTGATGTTCGGCCACATATCTTCTCCGCTGTTCTAACAAAGCCTTCCTTAAGTGCTTTCCACTCTGATTCCACATCCTCCCTTTGTTCTTGGAGTAGCCTGAACTTCCTCTCTACTTCGGTTTTGTATTGGGCCATCACCTCTCCTTCACATTTCCACCATTTGATTAACTGTCTTTGTTTCCTCCTTCTCTGTTTGCCTCTTCCTATCCACATTTCATAAACCACTGGTTTATGTTGGCTCGTTATGTGCTCTCCTGCCAGAACTTTGTAGTCCCTAATCTTGTTCAACTGGCTGCTTCTAACAATCAGCAGATCTTTCTCTGTTCTGTTGATTCCACTTCTGTATGTGATCTTGTGTGATTCCTTCTTCTGAAAGAAGGGATTTACCACCACTATCTGATTCCTGCCTAGCACCTCGACCAGATCTTGTCCCTCTCTGTTTCTCGTTCCATATCCGTACTTTCCTAAGGTCTCCTGACTGTTCTGTCTCTTTCCTACACGTGCATTTAGATCACCTGCCACAACCAACATTGTCTCTGGCTCCGCAAGTCCAATAATTTCTTCCAGGTTATTTCGGAATCCCCCTTGTCTTCTTGAGTTCTCCCAGTCTGTGGAGCAATTATCCTGCAACAACAATTCCCATCGTTCCACCCTGATAACTTCCTTGCTGTATTCCTCCTTCATAATCACCCCCACTCCATTCGTCCTTCCATCTCCTCCTGCTTGCATCATCTTAAACCCTTTTTCCAGGTCCACTGCCCGGTCCCCCTTCCACTTGGTTTCTTGTACCCCCATCACTGACAGTTGCCGCCTCTTCATTAGCTCCACCACCTCCACTCGTTTCCCCGTCAATGTTCCCACATTGAGTGTGGCAAACCGGACTTCGCATGAGAGTCGAGCCGGCTGTTCGACCCTCCAGGTCTTCGCTGATTTCTCGCTGGTGCCTGAGTCCCAGCGCGTCGGTTCCCCCGCACGCAGTATCCAATCTCGTAATTACTAAATGACGTAGCATATAATTTAGGTCATTTATTCGATCCACATGACGCTCCCCATGCTGACCGATGTGGTGGGTTTGTCTCCCAGGTTTTCCTTCCCGTAGGTCAATGTCTTCCTTGACTAGTGGACTTGATCTGCCCATGGTTTGAAGTAACAGTTTCCCTTCTCCTAGACACACCGCATGTCAACGCTAATGAGTTGGGTCTACCCAGGTTTTTAATCAGAGTTGTCCCTCTCCTAAATCCCTAACATGTTAGCCTGGGCCGTATAAGGTGCCCAGTTACCGCAGTGTACCACAAGGAGATCATGCTAGAGTCTTGTCGATGGAGAGGCTATGTACCAGCAGGGAAGGCATGCGCACTTAAGTCCCTTTTCGTCCCTGTGGAGGGGCTAGCTGGCGGTCGCAGCTGAAAGCGAGAGCAAGAAGCGCATGCACTACAAGCTACTCACTACACTGCGACACTAGACGCGTCACACAGACATGCGCTCACACCACACTACACTGCGACACTAGACGCGTCACACAGACATGCGCTCACACCACACTACACTGCGACACTAGACACGTCACACAGACCTGCGCTCACACCACAGAGATCCTGTTGATAACTGTTAATGAATCAACAGCGCGCCCTCTAGTGAGTCACAGAGACGACCTACATTAGTACATACTATTTATATGGTTGACGACTGCGTCCTCTACCGAGACGACAGGGTTCTGAGCCATTTATTATCATTCAATGCTTAGATCATTTTGTTCAGTCTATATTGCCTCAGTTCACATAGCGGTATGGTACTAGGTACTGCTGAATTTGCAGGGATGGGATTATGTGTATAAATTGAACAGTGTCTATACACACCTCGTCCATTCCACACAACACTTGGAATCGGTCGCCAAATTCTGCCAAAACATTGGTAATATTGCAGACGGATGGTGTTGTGTGTTTTACTCCTCGCAATGTTGGGATTACATCTTTAGCGGCTCGGATGAAATCAGCCGCTGGATCTGGAGATAAAAGGCGACGATGACTGCCAAATTATTTCTCTAGACTTCCATATGGTAATTTCAACAAATATACAAGAAACAATTAAAATGTTAGTCAATCAAAAGTTTTAGGCATATCTTTAAAAGGTCTTAAATGGTCTAATAGTTTTTTTGGTAAAAATTATGTTGTAATCAAAACGGTCAGACATTGAACCTTTAAAATAAACATAATATGTTTTATAGAAAAATCAGGTGTTAGTCCGATATTTAATATTCCACGGTGCCACTGTAGGACCTCCCCTGGGTCTGACTGCATCCAATCGTGACTGTTCCTGTCTGCTCTGCCTACATGTGATTCCCGTGACGAAGTCAATGTCGTACAGGTAGAAGGGAAGGTCCGGGGCAGCGGCCGCCACTTCCTTCATATAGCTTACGTACGATTCTGTCAACGACAACATCATATTTAGTTGCCTATAATATGTGTATGTAAAATTATTGTGAATTTGTTATATATATATATTATATACATATATAGATATAGATATATATATATATATATATATATATATATATATATATATATATATGTATATATATTGGTCGATTCAAAATTTTTGGTCTGGATTGCAAAACAAATTATTTTGTTGTCAATTTATTGTTTAAAATGCAATATATATATATATATATAAATATATATATAGTGGTCGATTCTAAACTTTTGTTGTGTTCTAAAACGTTGTCAAATTTATTAGCCATGTTTTACCTAATGCTCCCAACACGTGTGGATTACACCAAGAAAGTATAGAGGTCATCAAGTTTTTGAAACTGGACAACGAATTCAGACACCATTTGTGTGTGTGTGTGTGTGTGCGTGTGTGCGTGCGTGTGTGTGTGCGAGTGTGCGTGTGTGCGTACGTACGTGTGTGTCTGTGTGAGTACATGCGTGCGTGTGTGCGTCTGTCTGTGTGTGTGTATGTGTGTGTGGTATGTGTGTATGTGTGTGTGTGTGTGTGCGTGCGTCCGTGCGTGTGTGTGTCTGTGTGCTTGAGTGTGTGTGCGTGCGTGTGCGTGTGCAAAGTGGAACCTCATTATTAAGATCACCCATGGGACTGGGCCAGTGACCTGAATAGTGAAGTGACCGTATTAGCAGGACTATTTTCCTATACTGTTACAAACATAATTCTGGACTGTCCCATGGTAATCTTAATTGTCAGGTGGCTGTATTACCAAGGTGGCTGTGTGCTCGCACGGCGGCGTTAGTGTAAAGTGTATAAAATACAATCGCTAGGGGGCGACGGTAGACCATAACTGAGCCTCGTGTATCCAGACTTGGTGATGTGGCGCCACCGTTTGTCGAACACAAGATTTCCCGTGTGCTTATCTTGTTTCTAATCATTTCTCAAGAAAATGAACCTGCATAGTTTCAACCAGGACATTCTAGCCCATATGTACACGTTGGGTTTGGTGGAATTATCAGAGAAATCATAACATTATTTTGTTATCCAGTCAGTATTGGGTGAACAGATTCTCTAATTACCCACATGCATCATATTATAGGAAAAGAAAAGGCAAATGTTTGGAACTATTCACACAAAAGAGTAAACAGAAACTAACCATACCCAACTACAATCATCAATATAATTTCGGTGATTTCCTCAGAATGTGTTCTAAAATTGGTATATTTGGGTGACAACTCATAGTTCGCAAACGCTAACACACTGGAACACGCTTCCGGTACCCGACCAATTTGGTGTATGCATAGCTATGACGTGTAGAATTCCTGGTTTGCTCGACATGTAGGCCTATACGAATAAACCAGCTCGTTTATTGGCTAAAACAACTTATATCACCGAAAGTGGTATAACCTGCTGAGAAAATATCATTAAAAAGCTAGCCGACGAATTGGGAAGAGTAGTAATTCGTGACGTTAGGCTTTCTACCACAATTATTCTGTTCTTACAATTCAAACTATGCGTCTTCAACAAAGTTAGTTTAGTAAACTACTGGCATAAATAAAAAATATTCTTGATTGTAGTGGTAAATATTTGTTTTTATTAACTCTTATATACATAGGCACAACTGTTCTAGCTTCGGGAGAGTACTCTACGCGACAAACCTAGTGTTTCCGGTTTGAAGAATGTCGGTCCGGCGCAAGCGATGGCGTCTGCCCCCGCTGTCTGGGCGTGTGTCGCCTGCAGTTTTAACATTGGTTAATGCAACAGCATTAAGCAAAACATAACAAAAGAAGTTTTAATAGTTTAAAGAATCGTGGATAACATGTGCGGTTAAGTTGAATGAACTATTATTGTAATGTTTAGTGACATGCTGAAATAGGATAGTCCAATTCAAGTAGACGACATAATTTTGTTTAATTCATTCAATCAAGCGCTTACACGGGAGAAGACTTCACGGCACAACACGACTGTTTTCACTTTAGAACAAAAACTTCCATCACATTAATTGTTCAGAATATATGTGTACATGTATATAAATACAGAAGTGACACACAATAGAGACACAAACTGTCATAATATACAGGTGTATAGACATACAGGTCAACTCATTCGTGCTAGACGGGAGTGCCATTTCTGTATCATGGTTGTCAGTGAGAGTTGACAACAGCATTGAGCAAAACATAACAAAAGAAGTTTTAATAGTTTAAAGAATCGCGGATAACATCTGCGGTTTAGTTGAATCAACTATTGTTGTAATGTTTAGTGACAGACTATATAATAGTCCAATTCAAGTAGACGACATAATTTTATTTCATTCAATCAAGCGGTAGAGTTATGAGTGTTATTGACATTGTACGTAGATATAACTAAATTATGACGACCTTACCAATTCTCGAGAGTTCTTGAGGTTCTCCGTACCCACATGAACCATAATGCACGACAACCTACGAGAATAGATACATTACAGTTATATTTATATCCTACTTAATATATTTTTATTATTTCAATTAGCTGTATGTTATTTTCACTCAATATTAGACTTTGCTGTTCCGTTCCCACATAGAGCAATTTGTACGAGCCTCCTGCGAATACGTAGGCCCTATAAAGACTTACCAAGTTATGGAATGATCGAACTGGATGGATATACCCTTGTTGGGTTTGAAATGAAGGAAGCAGGGTGTGGGAAGGGACTTAGCCCCTCCCACAATGCGGAACGTTTTGTGAGATGACATATTTCTCACTTTTAGCAATGTGTTAAGGGGATCCTAACTGGTATCATCCAAATAAGTAATAAGCACTTGAACCAAACTTCCATTTGTGGCATTTACACAATAACATAAATAACATAACATAATTATTAATATTTTATAATCGCAAATTATCCGCGCTGTTCAAAATGAACGACGCATACAGACAAGACCAACGCGTCTACTGCCAAGTCGTCTCCTCTCATGTAAGTGCCACTCACTTGCCCCTGGCAGCCTTTACCCACGCCTCGACGACCTGCTTCCTCTCCCCCATCGTCATCAGCATGCCTTCTCCCTTCGTGCCCGTCACTGCAACCATACATTCCAACCTCTCTCCACGTATGTCCCTTCGCACAGTAAGCACCAGGAAACAACTCAATTGTGTCTAAACCGATTCGAACCGATTTTTTTTTAAATAATAAATTGATATAGACCGGCCTACATATTGTAACTGTCATTTCGATTAGTTTGTGCTTTATTAATATTGTGGCAGATTAATAAAAATGACGGTCAAACCAACCTACTGGAGAGACTCACGGATACAATTGTTTCGGTGACATTCGTAATGTGCACCAGTGTATTTATGGGCGTTGATGTGACTTCCATCCTTCTTAACACTCTACATCGCTCGGTTATAGCCCCCTTAAATGACTTTTAAGAAAAAAAATAAACACAAACACAAACACACACACACACACGCAAACACACGCAAACACACACACACCACACACAAGTAACACGAGTCGAACTTATATTGTGTTATTATGATCAGTATGATGTGTACTTTTCACCTTTAACTGAGATCATTAATGCTTTTTTACGAGTGTCGCTTACCGAATACATTGGACACGCCAAATTCACGAAGGTGCTTGACATATTCACCAAGTAATTCCAAATTGAGATCCCTACGAAAGGAGAATGTATTTCTAAATGAAACATACACAAACTAACATAGCATTGTAATTACCACGTATGAGACTAAAAAGATTGATGAATTCTGAATCGCGGTTAACAGTCTGCATGCGAAAACACGGGGAAGGTGCGTTTCTTACCCAGTGGGGTTGAATGGCGTGACGGGAGCCTCCACCAAACCTCTGACAATGAAGTCGGCTACACTCTGTAAACACAGTCGTTACGAACACACACTAGTCACACAACCTCATCAAAATACAATTATACTGTAATTGAATATAAATTACGCAATTACACGTATAATTAAATCCCACTATGATCGGTTTCTTATATGAATGTGCGTGAGAGAGAGAGAGAGAGAGAGAGAGAGAGAGAGAGAGAGAGAGAGAGAGAGAGAGAGAGAGAGAGAGAGAGAGAGAGAGAGAGAGAGAGAGAGAGAGAGAGAGAGAGAGAGAGAGAGAGAGAGAGAGAGAGAGAGAGAGAGAGAGAGAGAGAGAGAGAGAGAGAGAGAGAGAGAGAGAGAGAGAGAGAGAGAGAGAGAGAGAGAGAGGAGAGAGAGAGAGAGAGAGAGAGAGAGAGAGAGAGAGTGAGTGAGTGAGTGAGTGAGTGAGTGAGAGAGACACAGAGACAGAAAGATAGGGGGAGGGAGGGACGGAGGGAGGGAGGGAGGGAGAGAGGGAGAGAGGGAGAGAGGGAGGGAGGGGGGAGGGAGGGAGGGAGTGGGGAGGGAGGGAGGGAGAGAGAGAACCAGCGACTGTGCGTGTGTGTGGTGCCGTCTATATGCGCGCG